>JAASFH010000006.1:0-82039 GCA_023333695.1 Globisporangium yorkense
CTTCCTCTCTCGTCCGCTTCACCTTCGTCTACTCCGTCGATCGTCCCGACCAGCGCGCAATCTCTCCGTCTTCCCAACTGGCGACCTGATGCTTGCGAGCTGTCGATGGCGATCCTCCGAGTGGACGCGTGGCCGCGACGCCCCACTGGCGGCAGCGACGTCTACAGGAACTGCGCCATCCAACGGAAGCCGTCGGCGTAGCCCATTCGGCGCACCACCGAGCACATGTACAGTTCGATCGGGCGGATGCTCGCGTCCTTGTCGCCGCGCGCCTCCTTGCCGTACGTCTCGTAGAGCCCGAGCGCGTTGCGCAGCTCGTCCTCGGACGCCGCGCGCGGCACGTCGATCTTGTTGCCGAGCACCAGGAACGGCACGTTCGCCAGCTCGTCGTAGCCCAGCAGCGTGTCCAGCTCGCGCTTCGACTCCGGGAAGCGCTCGCGGTCCAGCGCGTCCACAACGAACACCACGCCGTCCACCGTCGCGAAGTAATCTCTCCACAGACGGCGCGCGGTCTCGTGGCCGCCGAGGTCGAATGTGCGCAGGCGGAGCTTGCCGATGATCAGCTCCTCCGAGTCTGTTTGGCGGGAAGGAGCAGCACACATAGCGCGTCAGTTTCTCTCTCTCTCTCTCTCTCTCTCTCTCCTTCTGCACTATCATGTGACGCACTCGGGTGGAGCGTCGGCTCGTGCACCGCGACGCGGTCGTCCTTGAGCATGTGCAGCAGCGTCGTCTTGCCGGCATTGTCCAGGCCGAGGAAGAGGATCTTGGCGTTCTTGTGGTACAGGCCTGCGCACATTTCCAGCCAGCCAGTCAATTTTCCCATACAAAAGCGATCTTCTTCGAACAGGACGGCGCGGCCTCCCCCTCTCACTCCGCCCGCGTCACGCCATTTTCCCTATCTCTACCAACGCACCGAGGTAGCCGAGCACGCCGTAGAACCAGTCGAAGATGAACATGCTGAAGTAGGGGGGACGAGAGCCTGCGGTGTGGTGGTGGTGGTGCTATGTACGGGAGGGAACGCCGAAGTCTTTCTGACCGCACAGCACACAATCGCGAGTCGGCGCAGAAGCAGAAGAAAAACCGCCCACAGGCCTTTTGTATGGTGGGTTGTATGCCCGAGAGAGAAAGGGATCCATTCCACGCGGCCACGCTCGATTGACTGGATCTTTTGCTTGAAATTGCCATACTGGTCGGCTTCATTTTTGTAAAATCTCTATTTAGTCTCTCTAATATTCTGTTTTTCTAAAACAGCCGGCTTGCGTTTGTGGGCGCATAGATTACTTTTCCCATTATAAATAGATGAAATTTGATATTCAAACCTAAAATGAAAGCAATACAGTAGATTTCATCACAGCGACCTTTACTTTATCACTATCACCTTCGAAGGCATAATCGCCGTCAACACAATCTCCACACCTCCACAACCAGCAGCAGCAGCAACAGCAGCATGCGGCGGCGCGGCGTGGGCATCGGCGCCGTGCGCAAGAAGCAGGAGCAGGCCAAGCAGTTCACGGAGGTAGGCGACCAACTCGCCGAGTCGCAGCTCGCGCACGTGACCGCGCAGCTCGAGTCCTTCAAGACGAACCTCGAGCAGTTCGCGCTCAAGTACAAGAGCAACATCAAGAAGGACCCGGAGTTCCGCAAGCTCTTCCAGATCATGTGCGCGCGCATCGGCGTCGACCCGCTCGCCTCCAAGAAGGGCTTCTGGTCCGAGCTGCTCGACGTCGGCGACTTCTACTACGAGCTCGCGGTGCAGATCATCGAGGTCTGCATTCTCACGCGGTGCGTCGCTGCTCAGCTTGTTTGGGCGAGTGCCAGAGATGGTGCGGCAACATGCGCTCAGTGTACCGACTACCGGCGTTGCTACTGCGTGCTGTGGGGTTCTTACTC
The DNA here is from genome assembly GCA_023333695.1 of Globisporangium yorkense. Classification (NCBI taxonomy): domain Eukaryota; phylum Oomycota; class Peronosporomycetes; order Pythiales; family Pythiaceae; genus Globisporangium; species Globisporangium yorkense. Next base: position 1,891 of record JAASFH010000006.1, read on the forward strand.
GCACGACAGACCGAAGAACGGCGGACTCATCGGCATGAGCGACTTGCTGCGGCTACTGGCGAAGAAGCGCAGCGCCACGATGCAGGTGCGTGTCGGGATAGCTGGTCATGGCGGAGCTGCTGCTGCAGCGCTCTCTCTCTCTCTTATCCGACGCTTGTGCTGCTGTGTATGGCAGAAAATCACGGACGACGATGTGAAGCGCGCGGTGAAGAAGCTGAGCGTGCTCGGCGAGGGCTTCCAGCTCATCGACATGGAGGAGCGGACGATGGTACGCTGCTGCTGCTGCGATCGCCACTCTGGCGTTCGTCACCGTGTCTCACAGAACGCCTGACGCGATTGTGTGTGCGCCGACAGATTGTCACGGTGCCGATCGTGCTGAGCCAGGACCACGCGACGATCCTCTCGCTGGCGCAGAACACTGGCGGGATGGTGACGACGGGCATCCTGGCGCGCGAGCTCGGATGGGACAAGAAGCGCAGCATGCTGGCGCTCAACGTGCTGCTGCGCGAGGGCATGACGTGGGTGGACGAGCAGGTGCGTTCACATGCCATCATATGCGATGAGGAAGCAGCGAGAGACTTACACTGATGGTGCTACGCGTTGTGACAGACGAACGAGCCGTCGTACTTCTTCCCGAGTATCACGCTCTCGGGCACGTACACGTAGCAGCAACCGGCGGGTCTATAGCTCCTTTGAAGCAAGAGGTGGTGGCAAGGGTCAGCGTCACTGTCAATATCATGCATATCGTACTTAAGTGAGTGTGCCACATTCGCACTTGAACGACGACGACGACGACGACGACACTTGACAATGGGGAAAGCCAAGTACATGTGCGAGTACTGCCACAAGGCGTTCGAGGACTCGCAGGAGGCGCGCCGGCGGCACTTCCAGGGCCGCAACCACAAGGCGAACGTGAAGCTCTGGTACGACAGCTTCGCAGGTGCGCGCGCTCGTCGGCTTCCTGTTTGTTGCTGCTCAGCTGAGGCTCGCGCACCAACGCCTGCCATGCGCGGCTGCAGACCAAGCGCAGCGCTCTGCGGCGGAACCCGTGACGGTGGCTGCGACTGCGTGGTCACCTGCGGCCGCTGCGCCGGTGTTCGATGTGCGCAGCCTGCCGCCGTCCATGATCCCGCCGCCGCCGGACGCGTTCATGTACAAGCGCGCGGACTGGGGCTGACGCGCTGTCACGCACACACACATCAATCGGGAGTCTTAACCGTGGCATTTGCTTCGGGCAATCTAGAGCGGCGGGTTTGTGCTTGAGGAAGCAGCTACACCTAGTTATTACGCGAGGAGGAGGAGGAGGAGGAGGGGAGCGCAAGCGTGCGCGAAGAGGTCTTCGACAGCCACAGCGGCGTCGCGGGCGAAGAGCGAATGAGCGGTCCCTCGAGGTGCCGACGCCCACACACTGCGATCGCCCACGCTCGCCTACGCTCGCACTGCTGCTGCTCCTACCCGCCACGCATCCACGGGTGCATCGCGATCTGCTCGACTGTGAGGCGGCGAGACGGGTCGTCCACGACGAGCATCTTCATCATGAGGTCGCGCACGCTCGCCGAGACGTGGTGCATGCCCCACGAGTCGAGCATCTCGCCCATGCGGCCTCGCGCGATCATCTGGAAGCGCGGGTCGGCGTCGTCCGGCCGCTCGAACGGCGGCGCGCCTGTGACCATGATGAACAGCATCACGCCTGTCGACCAGATGTCGGCCGAGAAGCCGTTGAACGGGACCTGATTCCGGTAGATCTGCACACACCATCAGCGCGCGCACGTGAGACCATGGCTGGATCTGCATCCGCATGACAAGAGCGACGAACCTCCGGCGGCATGTAGAAGATCTTGCCGACGGCGCCGGCCGGCGGCAGCGAGTACGTCATGCCGTGCGAGTCGACCGGGATGCCGATCGACAGGCCAAAGTCGATGATCTGCGAGCAGCATACAAGCAGTGTGAGCTCATATGACGACGCACAGCGTATGGCCGGCACGCGCGCGCACCTTGGAGATGTTCCCGTCGAGCAGCACGTTCTCGAGCGACATGTCACGGTGGCAGATGTAGCGGCTCTGGAGGTACGACAAGCCTGCGAGCACCTGCGTGAACCAGTGGCGGCACTCGAACTCATCCATCGCGCCGCCGCTCTCGACGACCGAGAAGAGCTCGCCACCGTTGCAGAACGGCAGCACCGCGTAGATGAAGTCCGGGTCGTGTAAGCACTCGATCTGGCAAGCAGACGCCAGCGTTAGCGTCACGTACGACAACCTACGCAAAGCCTTCGTTCGTGTGCACCACACGCACCAGCGTCAGCACGTTCTCGTGGCCGGGGCTCGACAGGTACTGCTGTGCTGCGAGCTCCACGAGCGGGTTCTCCTGCAAGTTGCCCTCTTCGATGATCGCCTGGTATCCCATTCATCATCACCATACGTCCGTCAGCTCTCCACCGTCCGTCCATCTCGTAGTCGCGCGCCTGTGCACTCCCTTACCTTGCTCATGACCTTGATCGCGACCTCAAAGTTGGTGCGCACGAAAGAGCCGTGCGCGGTCATGTGCAGGCGCACGGCGTGCTTGACCTTGCCGTAGATGCACTTGCGCAGCGTGCGCACGAACTCGTAGACGTGGCCGGAGCCGGAGAAGAGGCAGAGCACGACGCCGACGCCCTCGATCTGGCAGCGGCGCAGCTCGGCGTTCATGAAGTGCACCTCCTGCGGGATGGGCGAGCAGAGCCCGTTGTGGTCGTACTGCTCCGAGCCCGTGCGGAAGACGTCGTCGGACGCGCTGATGCCGAGCGCCTGCAGCTGCTTCTGCAGCTCCTCCGACATGCCGCCGCCGGCGCCGACCTGCTGCATGCTGCCGATAGACCGCCGATAGGCTGCTGGCTGCTGCCCAGTCGCCGGCCGGGGATCAGCAGCTGCTGTCTGTTCCTGCCCTGCAGCGCGTGCGTGGGCGTGCGGCGCCGCGAGTGTGTTTTTGTGGGAGAAAATGGAACGAGGGCACGACCAGAGCGCTCTATTCAGGCCGGACCAAGTTGGATTATATAGTATACACTGTCGAATGTTAGTATAGATTATACGACAGAGCCAGAGCCGCGCAGTAAAAGACACACACAGATCAGCGTAAGCATCCGGAAGAGGACGAAGGAAGCGAAGCGCTTCTCCGAGTATCCACCACCACTCGCGCATTGGACACGGCTGGACAGCGAACACACAGCAGCAGCAGCATGGACGAGTGGGCCGACAGCGAGTTCGAGGACTCGCCCGTGGCGGCCGGCGGCGGCATCGGCGGCGTCTTCAGCCAGAGCCCGAACCACAAGGCGCCGGGGACCATCGCGCGCACGTTCTCGCTCGACTCGCTCGACGACCAGTACCCGCCGTACCAGCAGCAGTCCCAGTATCAGTACCAGCAGCCGCAGCACTTCCAGGACGTGCCCGTGCGCATGGTGCCCGAGCGGGCGGCGGCCACGGGCGGCGGACTCGCGTCCAAGCGCGTGGTGATCCGCGGCATCCAGGAGCAGTCGCTCAAGATGCTCACCATGTCCTGCCAGGCGGTGGTCGTGCGCGGCGCGTCCGGCAGCTACCACGTGTACCACGTCGAGATCACGAGCGACTACTACCGCCAGAAGTGGGTCGTGTGCAAGCGCTACTCGGAGTTCTACCGCCTGCGCAAGAAGCTGCTCGCGCGCCTCGCGGCCCACAAGAAGGCGCGCAACTGCGGCTCGTGCGGCGCGCTCTTCCACCAGCTCAGGGACTTTGACTTCCCCAAGCGCTTCGAGATGTTCCAGGACAAGCTCGCGCTCGTGAACAAGCGCACGAGCGGACTTGAGGCGTTCATCGGCGCGCTCTGCCAGTACCTCGCCGGCGACGGCGACATGGTCGTCTGTCCCGAGATCACGTCCATCCGCTTCATGGCCAAGGAGTTCCTGCTCTTCCCACTCGAGCACGAGTGCCAGCACGTGCGCGCGATCCGGCAGCTCAAGTACGTCGACCCGCGCGACGTGCAGGTGGACACCGAGTCGTGCCCGATCTGCCTCTGCGACTGGGGCGAGCTCGACGGCAACCAGCTCGTGCTCGCGCCGTGCGGCCACTTCTTCCACGAGCACTGCATCAACGAGTGGTACCGCACGCGCTTCGACTGCCCCATGTGCCGGACGATCGCCGGGCAGGAGTAGGAGAGAGGGATGAAGGAGTGACGACAGCTCTCCTCTGAAGCAGCCGTGAGTGAGTGTATTTGTGTAATGACGACGTGAAGACAGCTCTGGCGCGTGCTGGCTACGGTCACCGGACCTCTGTTACGTCCTTCGGTTGTCCACTGCGGTAGACTCGTAGATCCCCTCGTGCACCTCTTCAACCTCACGAGTCGCCGCTTCGTCGGCGCTGGTGCCAGCCGACCGGGACCTCGCAACGATGCGCAGCATCAGAACCACCAGAGCCTTCTCGCCAAGCTTCGTCCTCGGCTCGCTGCTCTCCACGCGCGTCGCGTCACCTGCGTGTGCCGAGTGCTGGATACGCGACGACGGCTCGGAGATCTGCTCGCCCGAGCCGCTCGCGTGGCGCGTGGCGGCGTGGTTCTGGCTCGCCGCGCTGCTCGCCGTCTTCGCGTTCCTGTGCTGCCAAGACGCCGCCTGCTGCGGCTGCTGCTGCTGCGGCTGCCGACGACGGAAGCGAGCGAAGTGTGACGAAGACGACGCCGTGGAGATCCGCGACGACGACGGTAACCTCACGGAGCCGCTGCTGCCGCAACCTCTGGGCAAACGAACAGCTACTGCCACCACGACCGCCGCCAGCAAGCAGCACCGCCTGACGCACTGGCCGCTCGTACAGCCCACGTATCGCTACTTGGATCCATAGACTAAGGTGCATGCAAGCGACATCGATTGAGCCCGCAACCTGCCAGCGCTACATGCTCCTTCCTCTCATTGCTGTTCGCCGCCCTCGTCGTGCTCGTCGCCGACGTCTGCGTTCGGGTCCGCGTAGCTGAGCTGCGCGTACGGGTCGACAACGGCCGCCTCCTCCTCCTTCTCAGCGTACTGGGTGTCCGTGTCCGGGTACGAGGCGACGGTGTCGCCCTCGAGGCGCTGCCGCTTGTTCGCCGCCGCCGGCAGCGCGTACTGCGCCGGGTACGCGAACGCCGCCTCCTGGGTGCTCACGCCCTTCGCCTGCACCATCGCGACGATCGCGTCGTGGTCCGAGCGCTGCGCCGCCTGCTTCGCGACCGGGTTCGGGTCGTCGAACGCCCAGCGGATGTTGAGCACCTCGTCGTGCTCGAGCGCCTGGTTGCCCATGGCTTCCTTGGCGAACTCGGCGCTCGTGCGGTGGCGGAAGCGCACGAACGCGATCGAGAGGCGGTGGATAACGTTCACGTTCTCGACCTCGCCCCACTCCTCAAAGTGCTTCGTGACCGTGGCCTCGAGCTGCTTGGGCTTCTCCGCGCCGCTCTTGAGCCCGCCCACGTACAGCGTGCGCGAGTTGCGCGTGAAGTTGCCGACACCCGACATGTCGTCGCGGTCCGTCGCGTGGCGCTCGCGGCCGAAGCAGTCGTGCATCATGCCGATGCGCGCCTCGTCCGCCATCGTCGGCACGCGGTGGTAGTAGTTGCACTCGGCGCCGCGCGCGCACATGCCGCGCGCAAAGTGCACGCAGAAGTACCGGTTCGCCTTGCTCACGACGTCGGCCTTGGTGCGCCCGGCGTCCAGCGCCAGCACGCAGCGCGTGGCCGCGGGCTCCTTCCCGCGCTCGTTCGCCCAGTGGTCCCCGATGTGCTTATCGTACCAGATGTTGTACTCGTGCGCGCCTTCGAGGTGCGTGTTCTTGGTCGGCATGTGCTCCAGCTGCTTGCGCGCCGGCCGCGCCAGGAAGGTCGCGTTCTGCTCCTCATAGCGCCGCGCGTTCTCTTCGCCGGCGCGTCCGCGTCCGAACCATCCGGTTGCTATCCGTCATCCACACTCAGAGTCAGCACCTACCTCCCCGCCCCTCATTCTGCGCACAGCAAGCGTACCGTGCGGCGCGGCGCCCATCTCGGCCGGGCGCTCCCATTGCGTGGCGCCCGAGACCGCGTTGTAGTAGTAGATTTTGCTGGTCGCCGGGTCCAGCGCCTCGCGCCACGCGTGCTCCATCTGCTGCAGCTGCTGCTGCTCCGCCTGTGTGACGAGCGCGTCTGGCGCCGCCACCTTCTTCGCGCGGCAGCGCTGGCAGCGCGGGCGCCGCGCGTAGTTCTCGCTGCGGCACTCGGCGCACACCCAGTTCTTCTCGTACACGGCGTACGCAGCGCCCGTCTCGCCCAGCGTGCCCACGGCCGTGAGCTTGCGCGGCAGCTCGCCGCCGCCGCCACCACCAGCGCCTCGCTTCATGCTAATACCAAAGTGGCAAGTGTGATACCAATATCTACCTCGCTTTTCGCACTATCACATTTTCACTGTTTCAAGCGCGAGATGAGCACAGAAGACGAATGGCAGCTCGTGACCCGCAAGCACAAGGCGAGGACGAAGGCGCCGGCCGCCAAAAGCGCGGGCGGCTTCGCGTACAAGACAGTCGGCGGCAGCAGGCGGCACCAGAGCGATGACGGCGACGCGTCGGCCGCGCGTGCGCACGCGATCACCGAGCGCGTGGCGCGCGTCGCACTCGACCTCCGCGAGAACGCGCTGCTGCGTGACGCGGCACTGTCCATCGGCGCGCACTTCGCGCTCGACGAGACGCAGAATCAGAAGGGCGACGTGCATGTCGTGTGCTACGGGCTCGGGAGCTTCTGCGCGTCCACGAACGCCGTGTACCAGCTGGCGTACGCGAGCGCGCTGGTGGCGGCGCTCGGCGTCAGCGCGCACGTGGGCGCGGTCGAGATCTTCGACCCAGTGATGAACAAGGTGCGGAGAAGGTAGATCGTTGCCTGGTAGTGAAGCAAGAGTGTGATGAGGAGCTCACATGACCCGGTGCGTGCGTGCAGAGCGACGTGGAGATCGCGGCGCGCTTCGGCTTCGCGACGATCGAGAAGAACGAGTGCGGCAAGCGTGCGGCGGCCGCGCGGACCGTGTTCTTCATGCCGCACTGCGGGCGGAACCTCTACGAGAACGTGCTGGCGAGCAACTGGAGCCGCGCGGCGCTCGCGGACGTCGCGATTGTGGGCAACAGGTGCGTCGCGCTGGTCGCTGGTCGAGCGCTCATGCAGCTTGTCCACTGATGATGAGCTCCGTGGCACCATCTCCTCGCAGCTTCGAAGCCTACAGCGACCGGCTCATGAGCGCGGCGGAGCGCAGCGCGAACGCGCTCGTGGGCGTGCTGCCGTTCCTAACTGAGACGCCGCTGCGCAGCTCGCTCGCCAAGACGCACGACGAGTTCGTGCAGTACGAGGCCGCGTTCAACGACCTCAGGTGTGTTGTTCGATGTGCTGGCGGGCGGACGTTGTTGAGAGGCGCGCGAGCTCACGCTCCTTCTTCTTCTTCTTCTTCTTCTTCTTTGTCATTGCTGCTGTTCGGCTCGACCGCTCGACTGCGCACCAGCGTGCACGTGTTCCCAGCTGCTCGCGCGCTCGAAGCGGTGGAGAATGTGGCGCTGGCCGACCTGATGGCTGCGATCAGCGCAGCCGACGGGCCCGTTCAGGACGGCGAGCTCATCGCAGCCGCGCGACATCTGTAGCACCGCGCCTGCGACTGCGACTGCGGCTGCGGCGGATTGGATACAGCCGCAGCACTCGACGATCTCCGCCTCTGCATGGTCGACGCTTGTCGCCTTGAGCGCCAAACTCGGCGCACGAGTGCGAGAAACGGCGGCAGATCGTCGTAACCGCCGAGGTCTCTTGCAAGTAGCCGAAATAGCCGATGGTCGATCGCACACGTCACACGTCACATGTGAGGTCAATCGATCGATCGGTCGGTCTCCTCCTCCTCTCGTCACTTCCAGATCGTCCCGCGCGTCCGCACTTCTCTGCTCGGCTCAAGTGGAGACGCCTGCGAGCAGCAGCAGCAGCGCGGCCACCAACGTCCGCCCGCCACCATTCCGTCGCACGCGTCGCACGCGTCGCTCCCCGCGGCGGGTTGCGCCATGACATTCTCCAAGTGCATCGGCGGCGAGCCCGAACGCGTGTTCGTGTCGCCCGCTGCGCGCGAGATGCCTCCCAGCAAGCTCAAGATGCGCCATCTGCTCGGGTGGACGCGCGGCGGCAGCAACCGGAGCGCCGCATCCACGCCGCCCGCGTCGCCGCACCGAATGACGCAGAGTCCGGTCGTGCGTGACGTCAAGAGTGACGCAGCGAGCCGCACGCCGCCCATGTCCCCCGCCGCTGCTTCCAAGGTAGGTTGCGCGTCCTTCCATTCTGTCCTCTGCCTGTCAGCACGCCGCCCGCTCACGCGTCTCGTGATGCAGCAGATCTACCGCAATGCGAGCAAGCGCGACGAAGAGCGCAAGCCTGAGGTCGACATCGGCGACGCGGACGCTCCGGAACACAAGCTGTCGACTCCTCCAGCTCCATCGTCAACCAAACAGCAGCAGCACGAAGACGAAGACGATGACGGCATGAACCAGCAGGAGCACGACCAAGAGGAGGCGGCGGCGGCGCCAGCACCGCCGAGCGTCGTGTACCGCAAGGGCGAGAAGAGCTTCCTGGACTTCCACCAACACTACGCGATCACGCGGCACCTCGGCGAGGGCTCGTACTCGACCGTCAAGCAGGTGACGCACCGCACGCAGGGCGGCTTCTTCGCGTGCAAGATCGTCGACAAGACGGCGCTCTCGGCGGTCGACCGCGCCGCGCTGAGCCAGGAGGTGCACGTGCTCGCGCGCCTCAACCACGACAACATCATGCGCCTGTACGAGGTCATCGAGGACGATAGCAAGTGCTACCTCGTCACGGAGCTCGCGGAGCAGGGCGACCTGTTCGACAAGATCGTCAAGCAGGGCAAGTTCCCGCAGCGCGAGGCGCAGCGGGTCGTCGGCGCGCTCGCGGAGGCGCTCCACTACTGCCACTCGCGCAACATCATCCACCGCGACATCAAGCCCGAGAACGTGCTGCTGAGCGGCGAGAACGTCAAACTGTGCGACTTTGGCTTCGCCAAGCAGCTCAGCGACTTCCACGAGCAGTCGGTCGACTCGTGCGGCACGCCCGGGTACGCGGCACCGGAGATCCTGGACGGCAAGCCGTACGGGCTCGAGGTCGACGTCTTCAGCCTCGGCGTCGTCACGTACATCATGCTGTGCGGCTACCCGCCGTTCCCGATGAAGCTCTCGCAGCTGCGCACGCACCGGTTCAACGTGCGCTTCCCGTCCAAGGACTGGGGCCACATCGACCCGAGCGTGAAGGAGCTGATCTCCAAGATGCTGCACATCACGCCGAGCCACCGGCCGTCCGCCGCGTACCTGTGCGCGCACCCGTGGGTCCGGAAGGGCAAGGAGATCCTGGACCAGCAGCGCCGAGAAGCGAACGAGCGCAAGCGGCTCGCCGATCTCACGCGCAAACAGCAGACCGCCGACAGCATCCGCAAGAAGCTCACGATGGGTGGCTTCGAGGTCGTCAAGTACGGCCGCAACGGGCTGCCGCACCGTACGAAGCTCCGGTTCTCGAACGACGCGCGGTCGATCACGTGGCAGCCGAAGCTCTTCAAGCGCAGCCTGCTGCGCTACCAGAACGCGCGCAGCTTCACGAGCCTCTTCGGGCTCTCGAAGGAGAGCAACTGCAATAGCCAACCGCAGCTCCACGCGACGCACCCGCAGGTGGACCGCGTGTGCGACGGCGCGGTCATCCGGCGGAGCGAATCCGTCGCGGACGACGAGGACGCGGGCGAGTACCGCAACAGCATGCTCTCAAGCACGGGCAGCAACTCGAGCAACAACAGCTCGGCGTCCAGCACGAGCGTGAGCGAGAAGAAGCTCTGGTGGAAGGCGTTCCGGCGCGACCGCGGGAAGGCCGAGCGCACAGCGAGCGGCGGCTTCTCGCTCTCGCTCTCGTTCTCCGGCATGCGACCGTCTGCCACCTCGTTCGACAGCACGCACACGGACTCGACCGTCTCAGACCGCTCGTCGTGCGCGTCGGTGGTGGGGGCGGCCGCGATGTCAGCGCCCGACAAGCTCGACGACTCGATCAACGTGAGCGACATCCGCAGCATGGCGCTCGGCGAGCAGTCTGAGTTCTTCGCGGCGCACAAGGCGAACCTCCCGAACGGCTGCAAGCGTGCCGTGGACCCCGGCTGCGTGCTGTCGATCACCACGCGCTTCCGCGAGCTGCACCTCGAGTTCCAGAACGAGGAGACCCGCGACGGCTTCGCGTTCCTGCTCGAGCAGTCGACGCTCCCGCTGCAGTACAGGGCTGCGCCAGAGCACCAGCGCTACGCGGCCACCACGTCTCGGCTCTCGTCGTCGAACGACGACGACACGACTGAGTTCGAGGACGCGCATGACGCGGAGCCGTCGGACAACAACAACGACAGCACTAACGAACGTGAATGAGCGCGTCCATCTCTGTCGAACACACGCATAATGCACGAACCGTGATCCGTTCCAACGATCTGTGAGACGTGGGAAGCTACTGCTCGCTACACTCTCCAGTGTGCTGCTTCACTAATCGGTTCGATTGATCATCGTCTAGAGTCAACTTGCGGCTTCGCACCCTTGCGCCGCGGCGTTGACGCTGGCGAGAACGCGTCGCTGCCGAGGTCCATGTCGGATACCGATCGCGTGCGAACGGTGGTGCTGGTCTTCAAGTCGCCATCGCCGTCTGATCGACGCATGATCGAGGGCAGCCGGAACACAGTCTTCCGTCGCGCCATCACCACTTGGCGGTTGAAGATCGACGAGCAGCCGAGGAAGACCGCGATCGCGGCGACGAACAACAGGTAGATGCGGCGCGGCACGAGCTTCGTCGCGTGCGCCTTGATCATGAAGATCAGCGCGAGCTCGCCAATCTGGCAGAGCCCCACGGCCGCGAGCAGCGCCTTCTCCATCGCCACGTTGAAGAACGTCATGACGGCGGTCATGGAGACCGTCTTGATGACGACGATGAGGATGACCATCGACAAGATCTCGCCGGCATTCTTGAGCAAGAACAGCGGGTTCAGGATCATGCCCACGCACGCGAAGAACATGCTGCCGAAGAGGTTCTCCATCACGCGGATCGACGTGAACGCGGCCTTTGCGTCGCTCGAGGCGTTCACGAACGCCAAGCCCGCCAGGAACGCGCCGCATTCGAGCGACAAGCCGATCGACTCGGTGAAGAGCGCCATGAACAGACACACCGACACGACGCCCAGCAGCACGAGCGGCGAGTGGTGCACCTGCTCCATCTCGAGCAGGAAGTGGAGTAGGCGCGGCACGACGTGCACGTGCAGCGCGTACGCGAGCGCGACCACGACTCCGTACGAGACGATGGCGCGAATGGCCGCCAAGCCGATCCAGCCCACCGACCGGCTTGAGAACCACTCGGGTGTGCCCAGCGCGAAGCTCATGAGGATGTCTTGGACTGCAATGATCGCCGTGAGCGTCTGTCGCGAGATGCAACGTCAGTAGTGCGAAGCAGCAGCATTCTGATTCCAGACACACGCACCCTTCCGTACGAAGACTCGTGGATCTGGTTCGCGCGGATGTACTCGTACAGCGGCGCGGTCGTCGTGAAGCACACTGCGACGCCGATGATCAAGCCCTCGCCAAAGGACGACGACTGGTGCAGCAAGTAGTTCAAAGGTGGTCGGTCAGCACGTGCACACGAAAGCTTCACGCTGTCGTACGTACCCATCCGATGTACACAGACACCATCGCTACGAGCGTCACGATCGACGTGATGTACGCCATGCCGCCGACAAAGTACCTCTTGAACTGGTCGTCGAGCTTCTGTGGCGTGTACCCGGCGCCGTGGCCGAAGAGCAGGAATATCGAGCCGAAGAGCGAGATCGTCTCGACCTCCTTGAACTGGCGCACGAGCCCGAGGCAGGACGGCCCGACGAGCGCGCCGCCAAGCAGGTACCCGACGTTCGGCGGCACGCTAAAGTACGTCGCGATGATGCCACCGATCGCCGAGACGCCGAGCAGGATCGCGATCTGGCCCAGCAGCTCGAAGTCGTAGTGCAGCACGGCCGGGTCGACCTTCTTCTCCGCGGCTTCGAGCTTCTGTAGCTGGATGGACGAGAGCCCCGTCGTGTTGCGGATGTGGCCGGTCTCGTAGTCAACCACCTTCATGCCGTTCTCCTCGATGAAGTGCTCCTGCTCGTCCTCCTTCTGCTGCTCGAGCACCTCCTTGAGCTTCTGCGACTTCTTCTCCGAGTCCTTCTCCACCACCACGAGCTCCGACAGCGTGCCGTTCAAGCCTTGCGCGAGTGTCTCGAGGTTCTTCTGCTCGCACCAGCAGCGATCGTACAGTAGTGAGCACCCCGCACGCCCTCTCTCATAACACCACCACCACCCACCTTGAGCGCCTGTAGCTCATGGCTGATCCGCAGCGCGTCGCCCGTGGGCTTGGCGTACCGTGCGTCCATCTCCTCGATGCTCTGCGCGACGCTCAACTCCAGCTGCTGCAGGATCTGCAGGTGCGCCTCCACGTGGTTGATCGACACGTTGGCGGCTGCGCCGGGCAGCTCCGCGTCCTCTGCCTCCACTTTGACCTTCTCCTGCTTCTCGTCCTCCTCCTTCTTCACTGCTGCGGGCGCAGTGGTCGTGGCCTTTGCAGCCTCTTCACCTCCGCCAGGCAGCGCTGGTGATGCGCTCTGCTGAGTCGCCGCCACGCCGATGGCCGCCAACTGCTCCAGGGAGAGCTCGGCGCCGCGCGCGACTGGCGCGAGCGACGCGCGGCGAGCAGGCGTCTGCGTGGCCGGAGCTGCGGACGAGCGCGACACGCGCACGTCGCCGTCCTGCTCCAGCGCGGCGCCCATCGCGTCGATCGCGGCCGCGCGGCGCGCGCACGCAGCGAGCAGGAGCGCGGCGAGCGCTGCCCAGCGTCGCATCGCTACTGCTGCTGGCGGCTCAGACTGCTTTCTAAAGTGGAGTCTAAAGTTTCTGGATCTCAGAATTGTAGAAACACATTTAAATACTGTTAAGTACATTTAAATACTCGTACTTAGAGGTACTTCCTGGTTTATGCATAACCTTGAAGACAGCAAATAACCTGACAAATATAACCAGTCAGATGACGCAACGTGCGACATGTGAAAATGTAAACGAAGCTGTGACGTTGATTGACATCGGACTTGACATGCATCTCCACAAGTGCTTCTTTGGTGACGCGGCTGCCACTTGCTGCTCGTGCTTCTCAGCTTCGCTCAGACCCGAATCCGCCGTCTGCTGCAGACTTCGCCGCATTAACCGTCTGAAGCCATGGCCACCACAGCTGCGAGCGCGATTACCGACTGGCACCTGGCGCTGCCCCACGTGCAGGACGCCGCGCGCGAGGCGCTGACGGCGTTCCCGCTGCCGTACGCCACGAGCGGCGCGCTGGCCGTGAGCCTGCAGGCGCTCTTCGTCGTCGTATTCCTCTGCTGGTTGCTCAGCGTGCTCACGCGCAACTACTCGTTCACGGACCGCCTCTGGTCCATCACGCCGTTCCTCTTCGTGTGGCACTTCGCGTACAAGGCCAAGCTCGAGCACACCACCGGCGCCTGGGACGACCGCCTGGTGCTCATGGCGGTGCTCTCGACGCTCTGGGGGCTGCGCCTCTCGTTCAACTTCGCGCGCAAGGGCGGCTACAGCCTCAAGGAGGAGGACTACCGCTGGGCCGTGCTGCGCAAGCTCATGCATCCGGCGCTGTACGAGATCTTCAACGTCGTCTTCATCGCCGGCTACCAGAATGTGCTCGTGTACCTCACCGCGCTGCCTGCGTACGCTGCGTACGCGTACCGCACGCCGCTCACGCAGGGCGACTACGTCGCGGCGGCGCTCTTCCTGGCGCTCCTGACGCTCGAGACTGTCGCGGACCAGCAGCAGTGGAACTTCTATGCGCGAAAGCACGCGCTCATCGCGCAGAAGAAGCCGCTCACGGGCGACTACAAGGCCGGCTTCAACCGCAGCGGGCTCTTCCGCTACTCGCGCCACCCCAACTTCTTCGCCGAGTTCTCGCAGTGGTGCGTGTTCTACACGTTCAGCGTGACGGCATCCGGCGTGGCGCTCAACCCGACGATCGTCGGCGCCGTGCTGCTCGTGCTGCTCTTCCAGGGCTCGACGGTCTTCACCGAGTACATCACGACACAGAAGTATCCCGAGTACAAGGTCTACCAGCGCGAGGTCTCAAGCCTCGTGCCGTGGTTCCCGAGCGCCAGCAAGAAGCGCGTTGACTAGCGCGCGCACCAGCTCGAGCATGTAGGTGTGCAAGAGAGAGAGAGAGAGAGAGAGAGAGAGAGAGATTCGAATAGCGTGTACGTACGGCTCGTTCGTATCGCAATACACGCTCGTACTGTCATCGACCTTGCTTCTCATCACTGCCCACACGAACAGTGTGGTGAGGAAGAGGTTCTGGTGCCGCATTGGCTCAAGGTCGGTGTTGGCTGTGGAGCACAGCGTCACGGCCCACACGCTGTACCTCGCGTTCACGGAAGCTTGAACACACACGAGGAGATGGTCAAGTTGGCGATCGCTGCGACCAGCAGCAGCACGACGAAGAACAAGCTGTGGCGCCGCAGCGGCTGAAGGTCGACTCCGTTGTGCAGCTCGAGAACGCAGGAGAGGTAGTCCACGACGACCTCTGCGCCGATTTGGACGCCCATGATGATCGCTTGCGAGCCGCCGACAACGGACGCGAGCGAGTTGCTCGCAGCAGCAGCCTCGGGGCTGTCGCTGTTGGACGCTTTGTGGAAGCGGCTGAGCATGAGCTTGGGGTGGCTCCAGCAGAAGTACAGAATCACGTACGAGCAGCCGAGCGCGATGTACTCGGCGAACATGTCGGCGTAGACCTCGGCTGCGTGGTAGTGCAGGTATCGGAGTCGCCACTTGTCAAAGTCTTCTCGACGGCTCGGCGGCGCAGCTCTCGAGCTGGGAACGACGCTTGCGGTCGAGTCAGCCCGCTCCGAGTGTTCGCTCTGGTACGACGCATCTGCTACAGCAACGGTTCGCTTCGCTCGCTCCTTCTTGATCCTGTACGCCACGTTGTACGACTTGCCGCACCGGAAGACGATCTCGAAGACCGCCATCACCAGCGTCCCCGACAGCGTCGCGCTCGCAGTCGGGCTGAGTAGCAGCACCACTCGCGTCTGCGTGTCGACCATCACCGTCGGGATGCTCACGCGAGCAGCTACCCCGACTGCAGTGTGCACGCGCTGCCGGAAGGTGGAGAACTTGGCGAGCTCTTGCAGCGCGACCTTGAGCGCGAAGCCGCAGACCGTGAAGATCAGCAGCTGCGCGGACGTTGTGAGCGAGATCAGCGACATGATGTGCGTGTAGAGCGCGGTGACGAAGAACGCGAACACGTTCGAGAATGTGGCGGCGAAAGTGCGCGTGAGCTGCTTCCAGTACACCACTGGCTGCCGCGGACCTGCCGCGAGCCGCTTCGCCTCGCCGCGCACAGTTTCCTCAATGAAGATCCGCGCCGACGCGACGTGGCACGCAGCAGTGTCAAGCTGGCACCAGATCGCGTAGACGTAGAACTCGATGTGCGACGCGCGGATCACGTCCGGTCCCTGGAAGAGCGCGATCGTGACCGCGAGCGTCACGATGCCCATTGCTAAGAAGAGGCGAGCGGATCCGCGGAGCACCTTCGCCAAGCACAACACAAACGATGGACGGACGTCGGGAGTAGCCGTGAACCGCTGAGGAAGGAGCGTCGCGGCGTACGTCGCGGCGATGCAGAGCCAATTGAAGAGCTTCATCCAGAGCAGGATCGTGCACGTGAACTCGAGAGCGGACTGCTCGCTGACGGACCGACCGCTGAAGACGTTCCCGAAGCAGACGACAAACATCATCACCCACGTGATCGCGACGGTGGCGCACGCGTTGCGGAGCACGAACAGGATCGTCCAGACGACGTCGCTCACGTTGCGCCGCCATCCTCGCCGCACGTCGTCCGCGATCGAGACCATCTGCGCAGTCGTCAGTCGTGAGACGGAGAGCGAGCGGGAGGACAGAGCTGTCGGACGCCGGCGTTCTTCCGCGCCAGCCCTGCTCCCTTTCGCTGGCGCTGCCGTCTTCCCCAGCTCCTTCGTGGGGGTTGCATCGTCTTGAGATGTCGGAGCGCCTGGACGGACTGGCAATGCCGCGACCTTGATCGACTTCTTCATCTTGTGAGCTCACGAGCATCCAGGAACAGCTCGTTCACTGAACCGAGTGACTGCACCAGTTGATCGCATGCTTGTGTGAAGGAGACACCCGATTGTCATGATCTGACAAGACGAGATCACAGACGTAACCATCTCACCTCAGAGTGTAGCCATTTCAGTTCAGAGTATAGCCATCTAGGATGTAGCCATGTTTATGTCTTCTCTTCCAACGCACACTACGACCGCACCATCTCCTCCGGGACAACCGCAGCGCAGTTGAGACTCTCGCGGCGGCCAACGGAGTTCGTCACGGGCATGACGGGAGAGTCCGCGACACCGTCGCCGCCGCCACTGGGAGAGTCGCCCAACCCGCGGCCGACGCGAAAGCAGCCGAAGCAGTCGCACGAGCCACCGAAGCCGCCGGCCCCCATGCCCGCGGACGAGAAGAGCAGCGCGAGCGCGCCGAAGATGGCCACGATCACGATGACCACGAGCAGGTCGGTGTAGAAGAAGATGACGCCGCTCATGTACTCGTCCGGAGTCATGATGCTGTGCATCGTCGAGGCGTCGTAGGAGAACCAGAGGATGAGCCCAAACTCGAGCACGAGCGCGAGCACGAACGCTGTGCGCGAGAACACGAAGCGCTCGCCAAAGACGAGGAAGAGCACCACCGCGCAGATCATGACCGCTGTGTATGCGGCGAGGCCGGCTTTTGTGGTGCTGAGCAGCGCGCGCTCGTCGTCTCCACCGTCGGTGCTCGGGAAGCGACGCTCGACCCCCGAGAGCGGGATCATGATCAACACCGCGAGGAACGTGAAGCCGCAGCAGAAGAGCCCCGCGTTCGTGTTCAGGTACACCTGCACGCTCGCGATGAACACGCTGAGTGCGACGCTGAAGACCACCAGGATGAGCCAGTTGATCGGGAACACGGCGTGGCCGAGGTAGAGCAGCACGAGGAAGACGACCATGACGGAGAGCGTGCCGAGGAGGTACCACCCGGAGTGCTGGAACGCGCTCTCCATCACGCGACTCAGCTCGTAGTCGTATGTCAACGCCGCCATGAGCCCTGTCATGACGAGCAGCTGCAGCGCGAAGACCGAGAACATTTTGCGGCGGAACCCGACCTGGATGCTCAGCGGCAGCGACGCGATGCAGCCTTCTTGCACCATCGGGGTCGTCGACGGGCGTCGGGGCTGGACCGCCGGCTGGTCCGGTGACAGCGGACTCGAGTTGGCTGTCGTGTCTGCTCTCAGTGCGGCCGCGTCGCTCTCGTTGTCCTGGTCGAACTGCTCCATACGGCGACGCCAGTAGGGCTTCCTGCCGTTCGTGCGGCTCCTTCTTTGACTGACTTCGAGCGGTGGCGTCATGGAGGTGACCGGCGTGACGGCGGCGCTGCTTCGAGAGGTGGCAGTCGACGAGCACGACGACGGCGCATGTTTCATCGCGGAGGACGAGGAGGCAAGGAAGAGCTGCGAGATCGGCGGGCTCTCCATGTGTCGCGGTCGGCCTCCCACGTCGATCGCGACTTCGGACTCGCCAGGAGCCACGCGGATGACCGGGATCGTCTCGGCGCCGACGCTGCCGCTGACCGCTTTCTTCTTGCCAGGGCTCCCACCACCGCCGCTGCTCATCGTCTCTTTCTCTTGAATGACGCTGCCGATAGGAAGAGAAGCGGTTGAGACAGAGTATGTGAGCGTGCATGTGGTGGCCGCAAAAATACTGCTTGGATACCACAGCGATAAGATCGCCTCCGATACGTGAATCAAGTTTGGGATCGGATGGACACCTCGTTCGCTCTGCGTCGCCTTTGCTGACAGTGCACAGATGCCCTGTGCCCAGCGCGGAGACACATCACAACGTAGAGAGGTCCATCTGACGTATGCGCTTCTTCGCCGCTCCAAGTGTCCTCGATTCTGAGCGAGTCGCCAAACGCGTCCAAGCTGACGTGGACGTCTCCCTCCTTAATCAGTGCCGAGTGTGTCGAAGGGCGAGAGCTTGCAGCACATGCATCTGCTCAACAAGCAGCGCAAATGATGGATCGATCGCTCCGCGATGCCGACGATCATGCCAGGGTTGATGCTCAATTGAGCACCTGAGATAACCCATGCTTACATAACCTTAAGGTAGGTTAAATGTATTGAACAGACGCGAGCAGCTACGGGGGAACTACCGATGTGGCCTCGAGCCGCATCAAGCGGAGGACGACGCTCGTGACGCCGCGAGCAAGACACTCACGCCCCTTTCTCGGTTCTTCGCCGCGCACACACAATGGGGCTCGCGCAGTCGCACGCCGACTTCTTCCACGCCGCGAGCCACGTGGACGGCGACCGCGTCGACATCTTCGAGTACGTGCGGCGAGAAGAGCAGGCGCTCTGGAGAGAAGCGCCGTGGTGGGAGCCGCACGAGGAGGACGATGGCAGTAGGCAAGTGGCGCACAAGGAGCGTGCGAGTGACACCAGCGCACGTGACATTTCCCAAGCGACTGCGTTGGCGCCTTCGGATCCGACCACGCCGCTGGTACGACGAACGATGCCACAGATGCGCGCTATCGTAACCTCGCTGATCATCCCCTCGCTGTGTGCTCTGCACAGACGCTGCAACAAGCGCTCAGCGTCGTGCCCGCGATGATGCACGACGGGTGGATCGCGCCGCTCGTCGCGCTCGTCGAAAGTACCGACTCAGCGGTGCAGAGCGTCGCCCTCGCACTGCTCGCCAAGATCGTGCGGACAGGTCCGTAGTGGCAGCTCGAGCGTGCGGCTGCACCTCTCACGCTTTCCCTTGTAACCAGAGTCGGCAGAGCAGATCTTCATCGTCGTCGGCGGGATAAACAAGCTCGTCGAGCTGCTCGGCTCCACGCTGACGAACGTGCAGTACCTCGCGCTCGAGGTCATCTTCTCGCTCTGCGTTCGCAACAGTACGCTCAAGCTCATCGCTTGTGCGTTAGTAGCTGCCGACGACGTTCACTAATCCGGACGGCGTTCGTTGTCGCCAGCAAGGATCGTGCCCAAGATCTGCGCGCTCGGGCTCGTGCGCCACTTGGCGGCACTGACGAGGAGCGAGACGCCCGAGCTCGTGCTCGCGTCGCTCAAGATCCTGCGGCTCACGCTACACGACGGTGGGTATGCGACTCTGCGTCACTAGCACTCAACCATCACATGAGCTGAGTGTCCAGTCTCTCTCTCTCTCACTGTGTACAGAAGCGATCAAAGCCGAATTAGGGCCATGCGCGGTGCTCGCGGTGCTCATGGACCTCATCGCGAGTCCCAACCAAGCGATCGCGAAGGCGTCGGCCATCTGCGTCGGGCTGTCGCTCCCCAACGGTGCGTTGAGGGACGAACACACACAAGGAGCCTTCCTCGCACGCTCACCCCTCTCTCTTCAGCCGCGAACCTGCGCGAAATCACCCGACTCGGCTGCGTCGACGCGTTCCTCAAGCTCCTGACGCCGGCCAACGCGAACGCGGACGCGGTCGCCTTCGCGCTCTCGCTCATCGCGTCCGACGCCGACGCGATCTTCCCGCGAGATGCCACGGTCGCCGCGACCACGCGTATGCTCGAGACGCTGCGCGGCGCGGCGAAGCGCTCGAGGAACGCGAGCGCCATGGGCTTCCTCTTCGCGGCACTGGCCAAATCCGTACACTTCCACCGCGCGCTGTGCACGGAGCCCAACCTCGCGATCCTCTCCAAGCTGCTAGTCGGTGGCAGCACCGACGTGCTCTGCGCCTCAGCGTACGCGCTCGGCGTCGTTGCGATCTACGCACACGACACGGGCGTCACGGAGCTGCTGTTCAAAGTCGATGCGCCGCAGCATCTCCTGAAGCTGCTCGCGCAGTCGCCGCCCGCGAGCGACAAGGTCGTGCGGCTCGCGATCTTCGCGCTCGCGTGCGCTCTCCACCCGGGCATGACGCTGTCTGTCCCGACCGGCGTCGCGGTGCACCCGGACACCGCGTTCCCCGAGCCACTGCGCCACACGATGGCGGCCACCTGCGACGCGCTTCGAGCCGCTCCGGGGATCGTCGAGCAGGTCTACGACCGCGCCGTGGTGCACCTGTCGACCGGTTCGACGTATGCAGCGAAGCTGCTCGCGTGCTTGAGCCGTGACGACCGCATCAAGAAGAGGTGCTGCAACGCGCCGTGCGCGCGGCACATGCTGGCGTACACGCGAGACGCGAGCTCGTTCTCCCTACCGACGTGGCTCGCGTTCTTCATCGAGTGCACGGCTGTTGGAGTGGACGCAAGCGAGAGCCGCGCGCTCTGCGTCTGCATCGAGCAGCAAGGCGATGATGCAGAGGCGGCTGGTGGGTGCCTCTCGCCCTTCGTGTCGCTCTTCGAGCACCACGCGCCGGACAGCGTCTTCGGGCTCCCCGTGCTGCTGACCAACTTTGCTCGGACGTCACCTGCGATGACAGCGGTGATGAGCATCCACGCGGTCGTGGAGCACGTGCTCGTCGCAGTCACGCGCCTAAACCACGTCGCGTTGCATGGCCAGGTGCTTCGGTTCCTCGACGCACTCACGCGCCACAAGAACGACCGCGCACTGCGCGTGCTGTTCGAGAGCGATCCGGATCGCGTCGCTAACCTGCTGCACTCGCCGCTCGCGAGCATCCAACTGCTCACCGCGACGCTGCTTCGACGGGTCTTCAAGCGACTGAACACTCCGGGGATCCCGTCGGTGGCGTCCCAGCGCCACTTGGTGAAGCTCCTGAGCGGCGCTGGCGACGCGATCGCAGTCGCAGTAGCCGCAGCGCGTGTGTGGGGCAACCTCTTCCTCTACGACGACAAGCGCGTGGGCTTCGCTGGGCTCTCGGGCGCCGTCGAGGCACTGCTGGCGCTCACGAGCCGATGCGCTGCAGCGAGCGCTAGTGAGACGCACAAGAGTGCCGCCAAGAACCTGCACGTCGCGGTGCGCAGTGTCTACCGCTCGGCGCTGAGCGACGCCGTCCAGAACGCGATGGTCACCGTCCCGCACTTTCTCACCCTCGTCGATCTCTTCACGCACGACGACGAGCGCGTCGCGCACCTGGCGATTGAGACGCTGATCGAGGTGGCTCAAGTGTCGGCGCGTCGCAAGCACGTTGCGGTCGCCACGGTGCTCACGACGGTGTGTGGCATCCTGCGCGACCTCGAGCCCGAGCCTGCGAGCCGCGCCGTCGCCCGGATCGACGCGCTGCGGTTGGTGAGCGTGCTGGGCAAGAAGGAGCCGCACACACAGATCCTCCTGCTCGAGTACAAGATCGTGGACGCGAGTGACGCGCTGCTGCGCTCGCCGCTCACGTCAACGTCCATCGACGGGCAGCTGCTGCACCAGTGTCTCGAGACGCTGGCGTGGATCTCCAGCGGTGCGCAGTCTCCGGTGCGCAGCGTGCTCGCGACAGCGACGACCGTCGAGCTGGCGCTGCGCCACGTCGAGTCGGCGAATGAGCGCGTCGCGAGCGCGGCGCTGCATCTACTACACCGCCTGTCGTTCGAGAGCGCCGTGAAGGACATGGTCGGCGGCAGCAACGGTCCAGCGACTGTCATGCGCGCGCTGAGCCACTACGAAGACGTCGAGACCAAGCGGCGGGCGTGCTCGCTGATCCGCAACCTCGCGACGCGCCACGACGCGAACCGCGCGCAGCTCCAGCGCCTCGGCGCGAACAGCTATCTCGTGGCGCTCGTGACGTCCTGCGCTGCGGACGACCACGCCACGCTCACGCTGCGTGTCAAGGGGCTGTACGCGATCGCCGCTATGGCCGAAGGCACGAGCGCGGTCGCCAAGCGGAGCAAGCACGAGGTGGTCGAGTGCGAAGACGCGCTCCGGCTCGTGCGACTCGTGAGCGGTTCGGACGACCGGCGGCTGTGCGCCGCGTGGTGCTTCGCGCTCGCGATGCTCGCGCTCGGCTCGTCGGGCAACCAGCGGAAGCTCGTCGGCGCCGGCGACGTCGTGGCGCTGCTGGTCGCGTTCGTCGCTTGTAAGGAGCATGCGCCGCTGCGCGTGTGCGCCGCGCAACTGCTCGCGTACCTCGCGGCGATACCGGAGAACCGCGCGGTGATGATGCAGGAAGGAGGCGACGCGCTGCTCAGCGCCGTGATCGCCGCGCTGCAATCCGAACCGCACGAGCTGCAGCAGTTCGCGGCACTCTTGGTCGCGAACCTCGCGACGCGCAGCGACGAGAACAAGGTGCGGCTCGGCGCGTGCGGCGCGGTGGCCCCGCTCGTCGACCGCCTATCTTCCAAGCAGCTCCCCGTGCTCGAGAACGTGCTGAGCGCCGTGACGAAGCTCGGGAGCCACGCCGGCAACAAGGTCAAGTTCGGCAGCAAGGTGTGCTTCGAGAAGCTGCTCGCACTCGTGCACCACGGCGACCTCGCGGTGCGCAAGCGCGCGGTGAGCGCCATCGCGGTGCTCATCGCGGGCAACGACGCGAACAAGACGTTTTTGCTGCAGTGCGACGCGCGCGTCGTGGCCGAGCTCTGCGCGCTACTCAAGTCCGCGAACGGCAAGGTGGTCGAGAGCTCGATGCTCATCCTCGGTGAGCTATCGCGGCTGCCGGACCAGGCGCTCGAGATCTCCCAGTTCGTCGACGTGCTCGCGGTCGTGCGCATGGCCGAGCACGTGAACGTCAAGATCCAGCGCGCGGCGCTCGCGACCGCGGCGAACCTGACGAAGGAGTCGTTCAACAAGCTGCGCTTCGGCGTGCGCGAGTGCTTCGCGGCGCTGCTGCTGTGCCTCACGTCAGACGACCTGCTCGTCGTCGAGCTCGCGGTCACGTGCCTCGCGAACCTGTCGTTCACGACCGCGAATGCGAACCAGATCGCGCACGCCAGCGCGCTGGCGGTGCTGCTTAAGCTCACAGCGGCGTCCACGGCCGCGAAGGACTACCTCACGTGGAACGAGGCGCGCTTGCTGCGGCTCGACAGGCACCACGCTGTGTCGGAGCGATCGCCGCACAAGGGCCAGACAGCTCAGCTCAACAGTGTTGACGCCTCCGCGCTCCACGATGACGGCGACGATGCCGAGGGCGACTGGAGCGACAGCAATGAGCTCTCTGTGTACGCGTCGTCCTGTGGCATCGAGGGACAGAGCGACGACGTACTGGACTTCAGCGCGTTCCCGAGTCGCCAGACGGCCGTGCTGGAGCACGCGCTGCTCGTGCTGAGCAACTGCGCCGAGGCGCTCCACGCCCGCGGACTCGTCGAGAGCGTGGCGATCAAGGTGGTCTGTCAGACGCTGCAGCACCCGAGCGAACTCGTCCGGCGCTGTGCGTGCTTCGTCCTCGGCGTCTGGTGCAAGCGCGACCCACGCAACCAGGAGCTCGCGACGCGCGCCGGCGTGCTGCCCACGCTCATCCAGCTGCTCAACGCGCCGGCGCTCAACATCGTTGAGGCTGCGCTGTACGCGCTCTGCAAGCTCAGCTTCTTCGGCGACAACCACGTCAAGATGCTGAGCCTCGACCTGGTCACCACGCTCGTGCAGGGCATCCTGCGTCGCCCCGGGAGCCTCACGCACCGCGGGCTGCTGGACCGAGCACTGCGGCTGCTGGGCACGCTCGTGGGCTTCCCGAAGGTGCGGCAGGTGGTCAAGTCCGAGGAGATCATCGCCGACATCCTCACGAGCCTGCTGCAGCTCCACCGCGACGCGCTTGCGAAGAACCTCAGCCGGCTCGTGCTCGTGATGCTCGAGGAGGACTCGCTTCGGTTCTTCCTGCCCAAGAAGACCGTCGTGCTGCTGCGCGCGGTCTTCACGGACGCCGCCACGAGCGCCAAGGCCGTGCGCAACATCCTGCGCATTTTCCGCGTGTTGGCGCTCGTCGAGGAGCACAAGACGACGATCGCGCTCGAGGACAGCGGCGAGGCGCTCGGCAGGATGGTGGCGGAGCTCGATGTCGTCGCCGAGGTGCAGGAGAACTTGATGCGAATCCCGACAAGCATGCCGAACGCCGCCACGGTCCTGCAGCTGCTGGCGTGCGTCGCCGCTACGAAGCGCATCGCCGCGATCCTGTTCGAGAAGAGGCTCTTCGCCGTGCTGCCGCAGTACCTCGCGCCGTTCGAGCGCAAGCTGCTCGAAGCGGACGAAGCAGACGTCGACTTGAGCTGCGAGCTGTCGAGTGCAGAGATGCTGCACCACCTCGAGATGAACGCGAACGCAGTGGTGATCGCCAAGCACCTCTGCGCGAGCCAGCCGGACACGGCGGTCGCGGTGCTCTCGAGCCTCGAGTTCACGGCGCTGGTGCTGCGCCTGCTTCGCACCAGCGCTCGACTGGCGCCCACTCGCCTCACAACTCTCGCGTTCGAGTGTCTCGTGGTGCTCGAGAAGCTCTGTCCGAGTGATGCTGCGTACGACCAGCAGGTGCTTTTTCAAGAAGCTGCAGTCGACGTGTTCGCGTTCTTCCTCGCGCTCTGGCTGCGCGTCGTGGTGGATGGTGGAGACGCCACGTCCCTCGAGCTGCGCTGCGCGTGCGACGCACTCGACGCAGTGGCGCCGCTCGCGTTCATCTCGCCGCTGGCGCAGCTCCTACTGAACGCCGCGATGCACCAAAACAACCGCAACGCGCTGGTGAGCAAGGGTTGCTTGCTGCTGCTTCTACAAGCGATGGCCGTCTCGCGCCTCCCGACCGACGTGCGGCTGGGCTTCGCCGAGACATTCGCGGCGCTGAGCGAGTTGGTAGTCGCGAAGGACGTCTTCGACCGAGCCGACCACGTGTCGCTGCTCTTTAAGGTCATGTTCGCGCACCAGCGCAGTCCGGAGCTGATGCTGCACGCGCTGCGGTCGTTCGCGAGCGTCGTGAAGTTGTCTCCTGCCAGTCGGTGCCGCGTCCTCGACCACGCACTCGCGCTGTCGTTTCTGCTCGAGTGCCTCGCTGACGCTGCGTCCGACAGTCACGTGTACTACGCGACCCACGTGCTCGTGTGTCTGTCAATGGAAGAGGAGATCGCGCGGCGCCTCGCATTGCAGGAGACACTGCCGCTCGTGCCCCAGCTTCTCTTGGTGCCGTTCGAGTCGATCCGCCGAGAGACGCAGCACTTCGCGACAGAGATGGTTGGGTACATGGCGCTCTTCGGACATGTGAAGAGCCTGCAGCTCGAGGAGAAGATGGTCGAGCGCATCCTGTCATTCGCGGCGTTCGACGCCGACCCGCTCGTGGCGGCGCCGTCGGTTCGGCTCGCGCTCTGGTCGCTCGCTCAGCTCGCCGCGTCGAGTCTGTCAGCGACGGTCTGCAAGTGGATCGTCGACGACGCCGCTCGTCTCGACGTGCTCATCAAGTGCGGGCTGCTGCCGCCCGAGAACCTGGGCGTCACGTCCGCCGTCGTGGGCTACGTGCTGTCGATTCTCATGCGCATCGTCGACGTCGAAGACGCTGTGAGGGTGCTGGTGAACCGGCGGATCTGCACGCACCTCTCGGCGCTGCTGGAAGCGGTTGAGCAGGACATTCGTGTGTCGGCGCTTCAGCTCCTGGCGCTGCTGCTCCCGCGGTACCCGCACCTCACACCCGAGGACGCCAGCGAACAGTGGTCGGCGATTCTCCACCACGTGGTCGAGTGGATGGAGGTGTACGCTCGTGACCTGTCGAGCTGCTCGCCGGCGTCGCTGGCGGACGCGTTCACGTCTCTGAACTTCCTCTCGTCGCTCTCGTCTCTCGTGGCGAGCGACTTTCAGAGCGGAGTGCTGCGCTCGGGGATCACCGAGATCGTCGCGAATACGTTGGTTCACATCGAGCTCCAGCGACGAGAGACTGCAGCTGCGCTCGATCCGCTGTATCAGCGCATCCTACTGTGCGCGCTGGAGACGATCGGCCACTTGATGCACTTTGCAGCTGCGTACAGCGAGAAATTGTTGGCACTCGGCGCGCAGTCGGCGTTCGAGAACATCCTGCACGACGAGAGCGAGGCGCTTCAGCTCGAGACGCTGCAGTGCATGACCCACCTCGCGACGCTCAGCAACGAGCACAACCTGCTCTTCGCGAGCCACCGCTGCGTCGTCCGCTTGCGGCAGCTCGCGCACGACGCGCGTCTCGAGATCGCTGCTAAAGTGACGCCGCTTCTCGCGCTCATGGCCATGCACGCGCCGTCGCTGCCGGGTCTTTGCTGTCTGGACGGTGTCAACGTCATCTCGAGCCTGGTGCTGAGCAACTGGACGGCGCAGCGCTCGGAGCTGCAGGTGCGCGTCACGGACGACAGCTGCGCGGTGCTGCTGTCCATGTTCACACCCGAGCCGAACGTCTTCGCGCTCTACGACCAAGCGCGTGTAGTCGGCAAGCTGTTCGAGGTTGTTGAGAAGCGCGGCATGCCGGAGCCTCCGCTGCGCGTGCTGACGGTGATCTCCGACTACGATGCGAGCCACGCGCGCTTCAGGAACTTGGTGCCAGCGCTCTGCCGCTTGCTCGCTGGCGCTTCCTCTGAAGCTCTGGGCACAGCGTCGCACCGCTTGGTCTTGTCGATCCTGTCCAACCTGTTTTGCTGCGAAGACGCTGACGCCACGCTGCACGCACAGCACCTCGCGGACGGAGAAGCTGCGGTGCTCCCGCAGCTTCTCCCGCTGTCGCGTTGGGTGCGCGTCTTGGACGCCAGCAGCGTGGCGATTGTGCTCAAGCTGCTGCTCGTGTATGTGGTCTCGCAGCCGTACGCGACACTGCTGAACGACGGTGCCAACACTGCGTCGCTGCTGGAGCTCGTGGCAGCCGACAGCTCCGACGTCGCGGTCGCGGCCGCGAAGCTGTTGCTGACAGCGTCCCATGAGCGGGAGGTGCAGATCTCGATTACCGTTGAAGATGGCATCGGCGTGCTCGTGCGCACGCTGCAGCGCTCGGCGCACCGCCCGCTGCAGTGTCTGCTTCTGACGATCCTGCGCCACATGAGTCCAGACAGCGAGGTGCAGGTGCTCATCCTGAACGACAACGGCGTCGCGCGGCTCGTGGAGTTCGTGAGTGAGCGCAGCCACGCGTCGTTCACGGGAGACGAACGCCTAGCGCTCGCGTGCGAGCTCTTGTGGCAACTCTCGCACACGCAGAGCGCTGCGGCGCAGATCGTTGCGAGCCTCGGTCACGTGCCGCTTGTCGAGCTGAACAAGCTGCAGACCACGGACACGCAAGAGCAGGTAACGACGCTGGAGGTGCTGGTTAACCTGGCGAAGACCGGCTCGGTGGCGCAGCAGCTCGTTGACGCCAAGCTCCACGTTCTCTTCCTCGCGTACGTGCTGTCGAGCGACGCCACCGACCGCAAGTGCTCACGATGCGAGCGGCTGGCGCTCGCAGGACTCCGAGCGCTCTGTCGATGGAACAAGCCGCTTCGCCGCACGCTGGGCATGAAGAGCGAGCTCGTGCCGCTGCTGGAAGCAAGCGTCGCGGCGGCCTCAAGTGGCTTCGATGCGGAGGTGACGGAGCCGTCGCTCGCGCTGCTGCAGTACCTAAGCAAGGACAAAGAAGGCCGCGCAAGCATCTTCGCCACGACATCGACGCGGTTCATCGAGCATCTGTGCGACGTCATCAGCCAGAGCTGCTCGTCGACGGCGACACCTGTCAGTCCACTAGCAGCCACAGGCGTGAAGATCATCGCGAATCTGCTGACGGACACGTCGGACGAGCGTGTGCGAGTCAGCTGGCACCTCTCAGGCCTTCTCTCGCTCTCTCCGCTGCTGGGGACGCTGCTCGCAGATCACCAGCAGCCGAAGGCGCAGCTCACGGCGCTGCGTGTCCTCAGTGGCGCGTTCCTCGGCTCGGCGTTCTACTTCCAACTATCGCCACACATGCTCGGCGATTTGCTCAACATCGTGCTCATCAGCGCCTCGAGACAGCACTGCGCGCTCGCGGAGGACGTCGTGGTGCGCGCGTTCGAAGACGCGCAGCGCGTGCGCGCGTCCATCGGCGGGAACCAGATCCTCGAGCACTTGCTGATTGTCGTGACGCAGAAGGCAGACGCAGCGCAGCGGCGCGCGCTCGGCACGGCGCTCACCGAGGCGCTCTACGTGTCGATCGCGCGAGACTTCGTCGTGAACCAGCGGTTTCTGTCCAAGCTCCTCTCGCTTCTGGCGAGCACCGCATCATCGTCGTCGACTCCTGACGGTGTCGGAGCGGCGAGTAGCAGCGCTGCGGACGAGAAGGACGTGCAGCTCGTACGCGCCTTGTGCGTGTACTTGGGCTTCGTGTCTACGCGTTCATCGCACGAGCGAGCGCTGCAGCGCAGCATCTGCGAGGCGCTGCGCAGCGAAGTGAACGCGCCTGCGTTCGCGTCCGTCGTAGATCAAGTGGTCGCGCTCCACGCGCAGATCTGCTGTTCTGAGCTGTCCAAGACGCCGGCTGCGCGCTCGCGCAGCAGTTCGGGCGAGAGCGTGCAACTCTGGACGCTGTTTGCCGCGTGTCTTGCACCGTCGGCTCCGCACATCCAGCTCGCGCTCGGTCGCGTGCAGCTCCTGGAGTGGCTCTGCCTCGTCGACGACTTCTTCGCGCTGTGTACGAGCACGGAGCCTGCGGCTGTTTCTGTGCACCAGCACGACGGTCTCGTTGCGACGCTCCACGTCACATCCGCGCTCTCGAAGAGACTCGAGCCGCTTGACGCCGACGGCACGGATGCGGGGGACGATGCAGCCACACTCGTCGAGCGGAAACAGCGCGTCAGCATCAGGTGTCTGGCGTCGCTCCGGTCGTGTGTTGGTGCACTCGAGCAGAGCCACGTAGTCGTCCAGGCAGCGCTGAAGGCGTTGCTCGACGTCCGCGACGGCTGGGGCGAGAGCTGCCTGCTCGCCGCCTGCGCCGCGTTCGCTTCCACCGGCGATCTGCTCGTCCAGCTGCTGCCGCTCTTCCACTCGCCAGCTGATATACTGGACGAGTCGCGCCACCTGCTTCTGCAGCTTCTGCTCACACTCGTGAGCACGGGCAGCTTCGTTGCGGAGCTCAAGGCGTCCGAGATCCAGCGCGCGATCGAGAGCAACGCGCTCATCTCGGCCGCCGACAAGGCCCTGCCGGTTGCGATCCTGAGTCTGCTCGGGTTCAACGCGGACCTGAACGGCGAGTTCGCGGCGGCGCTCGAGCGCTGCGAGCGTGCGACGAGCGCTCCCGCAAGGACGGACGGCATCGCGTTCCTCGTCAACTTCTTGCAGTTGTACGCGGTTACGGACGAGGGGCTGCAGCGCAAGGCAGTCGACGTCTTCATGCGCGAACTCGTTGCGTACGCGGCCGTGGACGAGGAGAGCGACGACGCCACGAGCCGAGCGAGTGTGCAGAGCGCAGTCGTCGGGCTCGTCAAGCTCTCCGCGGCACGCAAGTTCGTCGAGCTGTTCTTGCGCGCGTGGACGCTGAACGCGCTGCTGGGCGTCGCGTTCGCGCGCAGGAGAGGAGGACACGAGCGCGCGAGCTTCGAGCCTCAGGAGATCAGCCAGCTGCTGGAGCTCGCCGCGCGCGTGTGCAGCTGGCTCGGAGCCCCGACGGCCGCTGCGAGCGCGCCGATCGAGGAGAAGACGCTCACGAACGGCTTGGCGCTCGTCCAGACCTTGTCGAGAGATCATTTGCCGCTGGTCGAGCAGCTCCTCGCGCTGCTGAGCTGGCTGCTGGGCGACCACGAGTGCTTCGAGATGGTGTGTCACCACGCAACGCTGCTGCAAGCCTTCATGCCGTTCTTGTTTGAGTACGCAGACAGCGGTGCGACGCTGCTCAGGCTGCTGGAGACGTGTGTCCGCGACGCCTACCGCATCGACTCCATGAACGAACTCCTGCGCGGGATGCTGTCGTTCGTGTACGCGAACGCCATGGAGCTGAGCAGCGCGCCGCATGCGCGCGACAAGCTGCTGCTCTGCATCCTCATCGCCATAAAGCGGCTCGGCGAGGACGGGCTCTCGGGCTGCGACGTGTACGAGCACGCGATCCAGCACATCCTCGCAAACACCCGCGCGCCGAGCGTGGCGGAAGCGCGCGTCAGCTGGAGGCTGCTCGGCATGCTGACCGAGTTGGACCCGGCGATCGGCTTGCTCTTCAACGTGGACGGCGTCCAGCTGCTGCTGCACGAGCTCTGCGCGGCGTCGTCCTCGCCGTCTCGAGCCACCAGCGCCAGCTTCCAGGTTGAAGCGCTCCAGTGCTTGTCCAAGGCAGCGCGCACGCACGACGAAGTGCTGCTCAAGATCGGCGAGGCAGCCGGCGTCGCGGCGATCCTGTTCCGCGTGCTCGCGAACGGCCCTGCGCTGCTGCCACCGCGCGGCGCCGACGCGGAGGCGATGAGCGTCGGCGAGTGCCAAGAGCACGCCGCGCACTTGATCGCCCGCATCTCGTCGCAGGAGGATCTGCGCGCGTCGCTGCTGTCGCAGGACCACGTGTCGGCACTGATCGAGGCCCTGGAGTCGGTACATCTACCGGTCGTGCTGTACGCACTCGAGGCGCTCTCGAACCTCTGCGAGTTCGCGCTGTGCCTCGACGCGCTCGTGCACCACGCGACCGTGCCGGTGCTCGGCCAGATCCTCTTCTCGCCGCTTGCGGAGGGCGTGACGCAGCAGCAGACCGAGGCGCTCGTGCTCGGCATACTTGGGAGCATGTGCTCGAAGAGCAAGCTCATCTGTCGCCGCGTGGTCTCGTCCAACATGGTGGTCAAGCTCAACGGCTTCCTCGGCTCGCCAAGGACGAGCGTGCAGCACAGCGCAGCGTGGGTGATCCACTCGCTATCGAACGACGCCGAGTTGGTACCGAAGCTGCGCGACGCCGGCGTGCTGGAGACGCTCTGCGAACGGCTGCTCACCTACGACCCCAGGACGACGCAGCGCAAGGCGCTCGGCGCGCTTGCGAACCTCGTGGCTCGCGGTCGCGGCTCGATCGACGAGCTCCTCTTGCGGAGCGTCGTCCGAGAGACGCTCGCGTCGATCAGCCGCAACATCCCGCATCCACAAGCACAGCGAGCGATCGCGAAGGGCTTAAGCGTATTCGAAGCGATCGCGGGCCAGCGCGACGACGGCAAGCTCATACTGGTCGAAGAGAACGCGATCCAGACAACGCTCACGTTGCTCGGCGCGCCGGACGCTAAGGTGCGCTTGAAGGCACTGCACGTGGCGATCAAGTGGGTCACCGACAACAGCGACGCGCCGCAGATCCGAGAGCTCTTCTCGGACGCAGTCCTGCTGCATCTTGCGCGCGCCGTCTCGGAGGAGCTGAGCGACACGCTGCTCGTCGCTCTCGCGCTCTTGAACATGCTCGTGCGCGACGAGTTCCTCAAGGAGAATCTCACGTCGATGACGTACGAAGTGCTGCTGCGGCTCGTAGGAACGCACACGACTGCGAATCCGACGGCAGCGCAGAGCAAAGTGCTCGCCGAAGCACTCGAGTGCCTCGTCGTGATGACCAAGACGGGGCGGGTAGCCATCTCGACTGCGTCCGAGATCGTGAACAGCGTCGAGCCGCTCGTTGTGCTGCTGCAGACGTCGGCGTCCGACTCGATCCGCATCAGTGCGCTGCATCTCCTGGTCAACTTTGCTGCATCCGTGGAGCTGCGCGGGTCGATGCTGCGCTGCGGGATGCTGCGAGCGCTCGTGGGGATGCTCGCCACCGCTGTCGACCTGAGCGACGACAAGGTCGTGCAGCTCTGTCTACTCGGCATGGCGCTGCTGACTGCTAGCGACCTGAGCGACGGTGTCGCGGATCTCGCGGGTGCGAACGTCGTCACGCTCGTGGAATTGCTCGGCTCGAGGGATCGCAGCATCCAGGCGAATACCGTGTGGGTGCTGTCCAACCTCTCGTCTGAAGGTGAGTTTGGTGGTGCGAGACTGGTGATGAGGACAAGAGCCTTCCGTGTCCTCACTCTCGCTGACGTCGTTTCCATGTACGTACAGAGAGTCTGAGGAGCGAGATCGTCGCGCTTGGCGGGGCTACAACGCTTCAAGCGCTCTTGAACGAGGCCACGGACGTTCCAGCGCACGCGAGCGACGCGCGACCAACTTCGTCGTCCATGCGTATCCGCGAGTACGCGCCGAAAGCGATCCGGTCGCTCGGGTTCGCACCGCTGACTCACGAGAGTGCCCATCCGTCGAGACCGTCCTAGGAGGACGAGGTGCTAGTCCTCCACCACCCTTCGATCGTATAGAGCTACTAGCCGTTCTGATGTTCCAACCGAGTCGAGTTGGCGCCACTTGCTTGCCGACTCAGGCTCACGTATCTGCTGCAAGGCGTCTGATGTTGGGCTATTCCCAGCGAACCTCGCGAGGGACGTCGTTTGTCGGTTCTGGTCGCCACTTCCACCTGCTACCGGCCTGCACCTGACGTGCGTCCACAAGTCGAAGCCTGACCAAAGTCCGGAACGCGTGCAAGTCCGCCTGGTGCTGCTACTGCATGTTGGCAGCGAGCGTCGCGTGACGTCGTCGAGCAGCCTCCCGATCCCCAGCTTCTCGCATCGCCAACCAGCCAACCACCTCGCCACCTCCACATCCCACTGCTTCTCCCGAGCTCTGATCTGCACGAGAATGGGAGGCGGCGTGTCCAAGCCGACGGAGCTCGCAGCGCTGCCTGCGCCAACAAAGGAGGGCGGTCCAACCACGGAAGCCCCGCGCAGGGGATCGCGGCGCAGAGAATCGGGATCGAAGCAGGCGAAGAAGGAGCCGACAGCCATCGACGCCCGCATCATCCAGACGCTGCGCGACCTGAGTCTCCAGCGGCGTGTCGCGAACGCCAAGACGCTCAACTTTGAGCGCATCGCGCTCAAGTTCCGGCTCGCGCGCGAAGCCTTCGAGACGATCCGCGTCATCTACCATCAGTTCGCCAGCGTGAGTTCCCTGTTCTTTGGTACTAGCCTTGCTCTCTGACGCCACAACCTCGCCCTCTTACCTCGTTCGTGCTGTGCAGGAGGAAAAGGGCGGCCTCGACTACGACGGCCTCAAGGCGGCGCTCAACGCGCTCGGCGCGCAGATGGACGAGAAGGACATGCGCGAGATCTTCTACGAGTCCGACATGGTACGCGACAACAGCCTGAGCAAGAACGAGTTCGTCGTCTCGCTCACGATCAGCTACCTCCTCGGGTTGATCGCGAACTTCGGCAACGTGCTGCGCTCGATGGCGTCGCCTCCCCCGGACGACCCGAAGGCGAACGTGCCGTCCTCGGAAGGCGGCGATGGCGGCGGCAAGATCCCTCCTCCACTCTGTCACGAAGACTCGAGTAACGGAGCGTTCGGCACTCCCCGCGAGCCGCTCAGCGCACGAGACACAAGCGTGAACCTCACTGAAGACTCGGCGCAGGTGATCGCGAAGACGCTCGAGCTCATGGTGAGTGCGTACCTGCTCTTCGACGACGACGCGAGCGGCACGATCCAGGTCAACGAGGTGCGCAACATCATGCGCAAGCACAACAGCTCGGCCACCAAGCTCCAGCGGAAGGCGAGCGGCATGAACTCCAAGGCGATCCAGGTCGAGCGGATAAAGGAGCTCGACGTCGACCAGGACGGCACCATCACGTTCCAGGAGTTCGTGCTGACATTCCAGAAGTGGGTCAGCAGCGACGACGACGACGATGACGAGTTCGAGTGACGCCGATTCAGCAGCAGCGAGGCCCACACATACCACAAGACCCGAGCGAACGGATGCCGCCGAAGCCTTCCCGAAGCTCCGTCTCCGCTGTCTTCGACGAAGTCACAACAGTTCTTTTTATCCCCCTTCAACACGACTTCCGCTTGTACCTTGCTGCACGCTCTCTCGAGTATGTCGTCGTCGTTGCAGCCAGCGTGCGATCGCTCTACTTCTTCGCCGTCAGCCCATCTCGAGTCTTGCCAGCGCGCTCCAGGAAGAGGTTGAAGATGTATGGCCACCAGAAGTTCGTCGTGCGGTCGTAGATCGAGTACACGAAGCAGTACACGACCCAGATCGTGTACACTGTCGAGCACGAAGAGCAGAGGCAGTGGTGTCAGTGTGGTGATCGGTCTTGCGATGTATGCAGCATAGAAAGCGAGATAGCAACTTGGGTGCGTACATGGGAAGAAGCTCATCATCACCACTGGCAGCAAGAAGAACGACAGCGTCATGCCGAACCAGAGCTTGAAGACCGAGAAGATCGACGACTGCGATCGCATGAAGAAGACAGCAACAGCACATGAGAAACCGCGCGTTAGCTGCTGTGAGCAATGCAAGCGCTCGCCCCCACGTCCAAATCAGTGTTCACGCACCGGCAGTGTCAGCACCGACACCTCTTCGTCCTTCACGGGGAACTTCTGGTGCTTGATGAAGTAGTTCATCCGCTCCTCCTTCTCCTGCCACCGCGCGTCCAGGAACGTCTCCAGGTTCTGCGTCGCCTCGTCGTACGAGAACTTCTTCGAGTGGATCGCGACGTGCTTCGGCCCCTGACCAGCGAGCAGACTCTTCATCGACGGCACGCCCGTGTCGGTCTTGCGGTCGTACCCCATATCGAACGTCGGCACTTCGCCAGAGTACGTCGGGAACGCGAGCGTCAGGTCGTAGATGTCGGGCTTCACGTCCTCAACAGCGTTCAAGATGATTTGCAGTCCGGACGTGCGCGGAAGCAGCACGCGCTCGAACTTCGGCCGGTTTAGCCTGGAGATCAGCAGACGACGACGACGGCCCATCCAAGTCAGTGGCGTCGACGAAGGAAGTCGAGAACAACTCAACAGGGATGCTGGCAACGCACTTCTCCGCGAACGCCTGGGACTTGACGACATACTCCTTGTGGATCGTCGTGCCTTCTGGGAAGATCACGAGCCAGAACGGGTAGTCGTCGCCGATCAAGCTGTCCATGTATGCTGCACGACCGTCACAACACAACGGGGATGAGTCCCATACACTGCCACTAGCTGCAAGAACTGGTCGCTCGCTCGCCCCCTCACACACCTTTGATGTGCGCCGAGTCGTGGTCGATGCTGCGCTTGAGGAAGAGGAACTCGAAGAGGCGCATGCCCCAGCCGATGATCGGCACGTACTTGAGCTGGTCCTTCAGCACGATCTTAATGTTCCCCGCGCCGTTGTACGCACGCGCAGCTGCCAGATTCACCAGCGTCAGCTGTGCTCGCACTCGCCACATTCGCCACTATCTCTCACTTGGACGTACCCTGCCAGATGTACCACCAGTCGGCGTCCACCTGGTGGTTCGCGATGATGATCGCCGGCCGCGTCGTGTCCGTCGGCACCTCCCCACTATCGCATACAGTCACTCGCTGTCAGCACGCACAGATCACCACCATCATTAATCGCGTCCTGCGACCTGCCACGCACGTGATGACGAGCTTCGCCTCTGGGAAGCACGAGGCGGCGACGTCCACCCAGAGCGCCTGCACGAGCGACCTGCTCGCATCCAAAGATCAAGTCAGTCGGACAGAAACCCGCCCGAAGAAACCTCTTTACGACGCATGG
This sequence comes from Globisporangium yorkense, assembly GCA_023333695.1. NCBI lineage: Eukaryota > Oomycota > Peronosporomycetes > Pythiales > Pythiaceae > Globisporangium > Globisporangium yorkense. Next base: position 37,317 of record JAASFH010000006.1, read on the forward strand.
AAGCGCACGCACCCCATGAGGCGCCGGAAGAGCGTGTTGTCGAGCGGCCGCACGAGCAGCCAGAGCGTGAACTGGCAGAAGTTGATGACCGCGCTGTTGCAGAGGAACCAGAGCAGGTTCACGGCCGAGAACATCAGCAGCATCATGGTTGCTTGCGGCGCTGGAGGCGGTGGTGGAGGTGGTGGAGGTGCTTAGAGACTGAGGCAGGCGGTGGCGGATTCGCGAGTGATGTGGGTGCGCGCGCGTCGACGGCGCCAGTGGCGAATTCTTCTCGAGCTTTGATTTCGATGCTGGCACGTCGGACCTCAGCTTCGGATTTAATTGGACGTTAAAAAGAAATTATAGAAAATATATAGTCTTGCGATTTCTATGTCTGAAAGAACGGAGAATAGTTCGAACACGAGAATGTTTGTGATGTCCGCAAAAAGTATACGACCAGAAGATGGCTACATTTCGTCGTGTGTGGCAAGTACTGTGAGATGATGCCACGTGATGCCACGTGATGGTGTCAAGCGAGTGGACGTGCGAGCATATATACACACACACCGAACGACGTGTCTAGCAAGTGTATTGAGCAGTAACGCCGCTGCGGACGCGCAACGACGACCCCTACACGCAATTCTACGGTCTCGAGCCTTCTCCACATCCTCCATCGTCGACCTCGTTCGCTTCTCGCTCTCGCCTCTCCTCTCTCCTCGATCCGATCGATCAGATCGCTCAGCGCCTCTAGAAGTATGACTGCAGCGTACCCGTGCGGCGCACGTCGCACGTCGCGCAGTGGAAGGAGCCGCCGAACGGCATGAAGTTGCGGAACGGCACCGGGATGACCTCAAAGCCCCAGTCCTTGAAGAGCTGCTGTGCCTTCTTCTCGTGCGCCTCAACGATGACTGTGCCCGGACGCACCACGAGCACGTTGCACGTCGCGGTCCACGGGCTCGTGAAATAGAGCGGGTGCGACGCCGACAGCTCCGGCTCGGGTGCCACGAACACCTCCCAGCCCTTGAACATCTCCGGCAGCCGGTACTCGTATTCCTTGTCCTTGTACGCGTACGTCTTCACGGGGCGGCCGGTGATGCACGGGCGGTACGGGTTCGCGAGCAGCTTGCCTGGCATGAGCGGTACGAACGTGCCGTCGATGTGCATCGCGTTGCGGTCCTGGAAGTCCAGCGTGTGGATCTTGTACTCGTCACCGAGGTGGCGCTGCAGCCAGTCGATGCCGAACTGGTTCGTCACCTGGCTGCGCTGCGTGAAGATGTCCTTGCCCATGCGCGTGAACTCGGCGGCGTCAAACGTCGGCTCGAACTCGGTCACAACCGACTGTGTAGTCAGCACAGTATCAGGTGTTAGCATAAGCAGCAGAGCTACGAGCTTTCACGGTGCAAGCACGTACGTTGAACGAGCCGCTGTCCGCCTTCCAGTCCTCGTTGTAGAGCTCGTCGCTCATCTGGGGCTTGGGCGCCGCCGTCCACTTGGCGCCTCGCTGCAGTCACACAGATGCACACACATTGTGAGTGATCTCATGCCTGCAACACCGATCTTGCAAGCAGGCAGGCTCCCTACCTGGAAGTAGTCCTTGATGATGCGGCGGTAGGGGCGGAACTCGAAGTAGCGCGAGCGCCACGCCATGGGTGCCTCGAGGATCTCGTTGCCGAAGACGATGAGGATGTCGCGCGGCATGGCGGCGTAGAGCTGCGACTTGCTCTTGAAGTCGGGCGTCTCGACGGAGCCGTTGAAGTAGTCGGCCGCGGCGTCCGGGCGGCGCACGGTCACGCCCTCGCCCTCGAGCACCTGCGCGAGGTAGTCGAGCTCCTTGGCAGCGCCTTCCATGAGCTCGGCCGGGAACGGCTGCCCGCTCTTCGTCTGGTACATTTCCCACCACTTGCTGGGCCACACGGCCTTGCCGGACACGTGCCACTCGGGGATCGTGGCGCCGTCCACGCGGCCGACGATCACTTCCTCGAGCGGGTCCCACTCGTTGTGGGAGTTCACGACCGGCGTCGACGCAGCCTTCGCGGCCATCGTGCGGCTCTGAGAGGCGGAGACACTGGCAGATCGGCGGATCGCAGGATGGAGAGCGCGTAGCGAGAGCATCGTGCCGGGAGGTCGGGAGGAGGCTGGGAAGGAGACTTGGGCGATGCGATGCGAAAGCGGAACTGAAGCGAGCGCTGGGAGGTTGGATGTCGCGACCAGGCAAGTAGGTCGCGGCTCGCGGATGACGCTTGGAAGATCGCCTGTCGCGCCTCCTGGTTGAAGCCGCTGGGAGTCGCAACTAAGCGGGCGGATCTTGTCTTTGGCGCCGAGGGCACTTGATGAGTACGATACTCGGAGCGCGTGGCATGCGTGGCATGCGTGGCCTCATGGCAGCCACATGATGCTTGGCGGCGCGAATGGAGAGCTGGAGATCATGGGAGATCATGGATAGGTCATGAGGGTTATTGAATCGGGGCTAATTTCAAGTCTACGTGGAGACCGCTTTGGTTGCATTGCTCGCGAGAACTCTCTCGAGCCTTCTTCTTGGAGAGGGCAGGAGCGCGACAGGCAAGCGTGGAGAGGGCTGGCGACTGCCGCCGCGGAGAAAACAGACAGCGAGGAGAGTGAGTGAGTGAGTGAGATGAAGCGAGCTCTGGACCTGAAGGCGCGATGAAGGCGCGATGAGAGATCGAGGTCTGCTCGGGTGTACAAGTTTGCAATGCTGGATTCAGATACTTGTTCTGCTGGTGCAAGAAGACCTGGTGCTCAGGAGTCCAGGAACGCAAGTCTGAGGCTCTCGTGTCGACCACCATGGTGCCGGTGTTTCTCCTGGTGGCTCGCGTGTCCGGTGTTGCTGCTGGTTTCACTCGTCCCAAAGTTCCCTTCCTGCTCGCTAGTGCAACTCTGTTCGCGGTGGGTCCAGCACGGCATCTCCCGATGCGCAAGGGCAACGCACCGTGAAGGCACGCGTGCGTGGCGGCAGCGAGCAAACGGCTGGCGGCCAGCACTCCAGCACTTCAGCGCCGAGTCGGCTGTCGCTACATGCTCTGGACAGGACGCTCTCGAGGTCTCGAGAGCTCGGAATGCCGACAGTGCTGATGAGATCGACTTGGTGGAGCAATGCCGTCATGGTGGTGATCGATCGACACCAAGTCCTCCGATGGCAATGATGGCAACTCGGTGTCGTCTTGCATCGATGTGTACCAGCGTAGCAGCAGTTACCGACCGATTGGACTCCGCCACATCACGAATCACGATGGACTCGCGTGCGTGTGTCTGTGACGCACCTGACAGCGCCGAGGCCCTGCTGCTCCGCCTCCAGCAGGTGCGCCTGCTCTCTTGGTGTCTGCCTGACCTGCAGTGCCGTCGCAGGCTACGCGCGACTCAAACCTGCTCGCTTTGCGACAGCTCGAAGTCGCGCGGTCGAAGGAGATGCACGCGCACGGCGAACTCGTCGGGAGCCTCGAGCGCGAGGTGGAGAGCCGCCGAACGCAATACCAGGACACACAGCTGGCGCTCGCCAAGCTCACGACAGACCGCGTGCGGCTCGACGCAGAGCACCAGGTGCTGCGTAGCAAACTGGCACTTGAGAGCGAGCAGCACGAGAGCGCAAGGGTCGTCATTGCTCGGGTGAGGAACAATGTCAAGAAGCGCTCTCGCGGTGGCTGGCTGCGCTAACAACCGACTTCGCGTAGCTGCGTGAAGAGCTGCACAACAGTCGCGAGCTGAAGGATCAAGAGCTCCGCGCACTGAACACCCGCATCGAGCAGCAGCAGCGCAAGGACGGCGAGCAGCTCGTGCAAGTGAGTGTCCATACTCGTGACGTCTGTCGATCGGTTCATGAACGCTGGCCTCTGCTCCGGGTAGATCGCTGCGCTGCAGGCTCAGCTCGACGCGCTCCAGACGGACCACGAGCATGTCGTTGCGGCGCGAGAGAAGGCGCTGGCTGCGCTCAGCACTCAGGTCTGACTTGGAGTGCGATGGCTTCAGAGACGCCGGAGAGATGAAGCTCATACCGCCCTGTATCTCTTCATCAGACCATCGAGAGCACTCGACTCTCGGACGCACTCAGCTCCAAGCAGCACGACGCGGACGTGCTGACACTGCGAGTGCAGCTCCTGGTACATTGCTTCCTCCTCGCCTTCGTCGCCTACGTACACCAACGCACTCACGCTACTCGCACGCGTCCTCAACACCAGACGGACGAGCTTGCGCAGAGCCGAGAAGCCAACATGCAGGCGCAGATCGAGATCAAGTCGCTGTCGAGAGCCTACGACCGCGCGCTTCAGACGCGGAACCGCACGCTCGCGTGGCGCCAGCGGCAGATCGCAGTCGCCAATGCGCGCAACTTTCACCGAGCGCTGCTTCTCGAGTGGCGCTCGCTTGTTCTGAGTGAGCAGAGACGCTCGGCGCGCGACTTGGAAGCGCAACTCCAAGCCAAGATCGCCCGCTTGGAAACTGTAGAACAGCAGCTCCGAGCGAAGCTGGCAACGACAAGGTCGTTCCTGAGCGCGACTCGCGTCGAGGTGGCCGAGTTCCCACAGCGTCTAGCACTGCTTCGAGACGAGGTGTGCCAGGTTCAGCTCCCACAACTCCTCGAGCATGTTCGCGCTGCTCGCGAGAGCTGCGGCATGGCACTCGCCGACGGCGAAGCGAGGCAACGCCGAGAAGTGGACACCGCGCTCAAGGTGCTGGCGACGCGGAGAGCAACGGTCGAGGCGCGACAGAGAGCGATGCTGAAGCTCCTGCGCAAGACCAAGCGCCTCGAGATCGGCCGCCAGGCGTTCTACGTACGTGTGTGCGAGTGTTGGCTCGTAGATGATCTGAGGACTCGTCTCGACTGACGCGCGACGCTGTGCGGGACTCTGTGCTCGCTCCTAGGGCTGGAAGAACGTGTATCTAGGCAACATCGTCGCGCAGACGACCCACGCAGCGATGCTGGCGCAGCAGCAGCTGCAGACCATGTTCGCCATCCAAAGCTCGAGTTCGCTTGAGCCCACGCGTCGAGGAGAAAGATCTCTTAATCAACAACGAGAGCTGCGAGCAGAGGAGGAAGAAGGCAGCAGGCGTCGAGGGTCCCAGAGCCGACAGAGAGACTCGCAAAGATTCTACTTCACGACGCTGGCGCTGGAGCAGCACATCGCGCAGCTGAAGAAGTCTCGCGTCCCCTCCCTGAGCAGCAGCAGCAGCACCGAGACTGCCGACCGACGATCATCGGTCCCGCCACCTCCGATCGTCTCGAGCACCAGCGCCAGCTTGCGTCGCCAGAGCGGAGGAGGGTTGCCAGTGGCATCCGCGACGGACGCGGACTGGAAGCGCTGGCGCCGCGTCAACTCTGTCGCGATCCACTCGAGGAAGGGGCCTCTGACCGCTTCGCTTATGCTTTCACCGACGAGCGCGTCAACCAAAACGCGCAGCCAGCGAGCCTCGAAGCCCAGGAAGCGCATGCACTCCGCAGTCTGAATAAATAGGCGTTCCTCCTCAGATCTCGAGGCTTCGATGCGAAGACTTCGCGTTCGGCTCGAGGCGCACCTCGACGTCCTTCCTGCTGCCTGCACGCACGAGAGCACCAACCAGTCAGTCCATCATCTGCACACTCGCACTCTGGCGCCATGGCGAGTCCGACGAGAACCGCGTCGTCGTCGGTGCACAAGCCGCTCTTCGACTCGCCGTCCAAGCTCGGCGTGCACCACACGACCGCGGCCTTCACGCCCACGGAGACGCGCTTCAAGTGGCAGCAGTCCACCGGCTCCACCGACGCGCTCTACAAGCTGCCAACGAGCGTCGGCGCGGGGCCGAAGAAGAGTTTCGGCACCAGCACGCGCGACGACTGGGACACGACCAAGAAGCTCGCGAACCCGTGCGCCGGTCCCGGCTCGTACGAGGCCGCCACCTCCTGCAGCAAGCAAGCGAGCTCGCTCTGTCGCAGTGCCGGTGCAGCAGCCTTCGATAACGCGCCACGCAGCGCGCTCAGCAGCGACTCGACGCCGTCGCCTGGCCCGATCTACGAGCTCCCAGAGACGCTCAGCCTCGCCGCGTCCGTGTCGCCCAAGTTCGGCACCGCCACGCGCCAGCCGCTGAACGGCAGGTCCGAGGGGCCGGGACCCAACCTCGCGCTCAAGGGCTCATTCCACGAGTTCCGCCCCACGGTGTCGCCGACGTTCGGCTCGGAGCGCCGGCTGCGCGCGACGCCGAACTCCAGCGCCAGCTCGCCCGGTCCGATCTACGACCTTTCGCCCACGGGCTACCGCACGGGCGGTGCCCTGTCCTTCACCCGCGCGAAGCGCTTCTGACCGAAGACGGCGACGAGCTGCACCGCAGTTCTGCTGCACATAGCGATAGATAGTTAGGCAGAAGAGAGACAGATAGAGAGCGAAGCGACCAGCGCCAGCAGCACGATCGTCATAAGCCACAAGCCACAGCGCGTCGTCGTCTTCTTCGATTGCATCACTTTATTAGCTGGTCGTCGCGCTCCCCCCTGCTGCATGCTGCAGCTCGACGCTCAGCTCGCTGCGCGGTGCTCGCTGAGCGATCGCCGCCGCCTTAACTAGCCCCGCACACTGGATGGCGGACAGGGAACGAGGCGGCGCCGAACACGCTCGGCAGCATGTCGCGCACCAGCTGCTGCTCCACTCACTCAGCAGGTCGCGCGGCTCCGTGCACTCAACTGGCCGGACGAGAGGCAAGAGGCGCTTACATGAGCTCGAGCTTGATCTCCTTGGGCGCCTTGAAGTCGGCGTCCTCGAGGTCGAAGCGCTTCATGTAAGCGTCGAGGTCGGCCTGGAGCTCCTTCTGCTCGGCCGCCGAGAGCTGCACGACCTGGCCCTGCTGGGCCTCGAGGCCCTCGGCGTACGCGCGCAGCTCCTTGGTGAAGAGCGCGGCGATGTCGTCCTCCTTGCTCTCGTCCACGTCCGTCTGCGAGAGGATGTCGAGCGCGTGCTTGAACGCGGCCGCCTTGAGGTTCTTGTCGCCCTTCTCCACGACCGCGCGCACCTTCTTCGTGGCGCTCGCGACCATGGACTTCTGCAGCTCGAGGTTGTAGCTCGCCTCGATCTCGCGGATCGACTCGAGGTTCTTCACGAACGTCTCGCGCGTCTTGTGGCGCAGCTTGGCCGCCTGCACCTCGCACATGAGCGCCACCGCGTCCTTGTGCGCGTCCGCGACCACGGCGATGTCCTCGTGGATCGACAGCAGCGACTCGTGCGTCGCGAGCGTCTCCTTCGCCAGCGCGATGTTGGCGTCCTCGACGAGGTTGTGCTCGCTGCGTGCGTACACAAATCAGCGTCAGCAATTAGTGCCAATGTATCGGGGCGATGGACGATGCACGCACCCGAGGATGGCGTTCGCGCGCGCGTCAAAGTACGACGCGATGGCATCGCCGCCGAACTTGTACACCGACGTGCAGAAGAGGAAGAAGCAGCACGCGAGCTGCGTCTCCTCGTTCAGCACGTACATCTGCGCGCGACCATCGTTCGAAGCAGCTGCCATCAGTCCCAACGCACCACCATCATGGCCAATACCCAAGCACCTAAAACGAACGTACGCCGTTGCTCAGGATCGGGATGGAGATCGCGCCGATGATCGGCGCCGAGATCTTCCAGTCGTCGAGCCCATACTGGGTGAGGAGTCCCGGGTGGACGGCGGGGGCGGCGGCCGTCTTCTCCTCCTCCTTGCGCGCGGCGCTGCTGTGGAACATGGCGGCGGCCGCCGGACGGGCCGACGCCTTAGCCGCGGCCATGCGGATGGTCGCCTGGCGGAGCGCGAGGCGGCTGAGCATCGTGACGGGAGTGACGACGGGAGTGACGGTGGGTGGGGACGGTCGATCGACGAGGGACTCGACTCGGGACTCTTTCTCGACTGAGCGGCGGAGAGCGGCCGTGCAGGGGGGATTTCCAGAGCCACTCGCAGAGCGCGTATACTTTGACACAATTATCCGTTGATTTGTGAATGGTGGAGCTATGGAATACAAGTATACAAACGTATACTTGCCAAAATATACGGACAGCACGTGCCTATACACAGGCTGTTATTCGAGCGTGACACGGTGCGGGTTTCGGCGCGAGAGTAACTACACTCGTACCCTTCATGTAACCTCGAGACCGTATCGTAGCCTCCACCACTTTAGTGCTTGATCTGCTCGAGCAGCCCCTGCCGGATGAGCTGCTCCACGTCCACGCGACGTAAGAAGTGCGTCGAGTTCGCCTCGAGGTTCACGACCCCGTTCTCCGTCATGATCTCGCCGCAGTCGCGCAGCACACGCACTTCCACGAACAGATCCTTTGGCGGCTTCGAGTCCTGCACGTATCCGTCCGCGGCCATCGCAACGAGTACACAGCAACCCGCCAAACAACCGCCTTCGGCGTCAGATCGCCCACCACCACATCCACTTCAAGCTGCTGCTGAGCGGCGCGTACCGCCGACAGGTCGATCTCGAAGTCGGCCATGTAGTCTGTGAGCAGCTGGTCGTACGACTGGAAGAACTGCACCTCCCGCTGACACAAGCTGCGCCACACAAGCGTCAGCACCAACGGTGCGTTGTTGCCATCCAGTAGCTAGCTTCACGCACTTTGGCGCCAGCGCCGCGGGGATGATCGTGCCGGTCTCCCACCGCAGGTTCTTGATCTTCTCGGTGCGTTCGTATCTGTCGATCGCAAAGCAGCAATGGAGCATCGCGTCAGCCACCGCGGTGCGCACTCGCTCCTCCTACGACACCACTATCGCAGCACGCACAAATAAGCCAGGAGGCAGCGCTTGTTGCGCAGCAGACACTGGTGGCTCACGATGAGGCCGCAGTGCACCGCCGGATTCTGTTCGATCTCGTCTCCGAAGACCCTGCAAAGTCCGCGAACACCAGCAGCGGTCAGTTACCGTCGGCAGGTTTAAGCGTAGAGCCATGCAGGCGCTGCGCACCGGAGCTTCTCCATGATCTGCTCGTGCAGACTGTCGACCTCTTCAATCACCTGCCGCACCTGCTCCTCCTGCATATGGAGCACTCCCATCAGAGCCAACTCGCAGTAGCATGAGCCGAGCGCTGCAGCAACGCACGTTGTACGGCGGCAGCCAGTCGCTGCGCTGCAGCTCGCGCAGCAGCTCCTTGCCCTTGGCACAGAGCGCCATTTTCTGCTTTTGGCAGGAAACTGTGGCGCTTTTCGCCTTCCCTGCTTTTCTTCACTAGGTGATATGCAGGTGTCAACTCCGACCACACGCATCACCGCCACTGTGCTGCGCTCGCGGCGACTGCCTGCCTGCCTGCATGCATGCACGTCACCTTCATTGTCCATTCATTCAACACGATGATTAACTGGTCGACGCTCGAGCGGGGCGGGGACCTGCCGCCCTTCACTATCTACGGAGCCGCCTCCGGGGTCTGCTGCTGCTGCTCTTTCGTCGGCGCCACGCCGTCGAGCTTGGACGCGAGCGTCGACTCCATGCGCTCGAGCTGCTTGGCGAGCTCCGAGATCTGCTTCGAGTGCGACGAGATCGCGTGCACCATCTGCCCCTGCTGGTTGCGCAACTGCTCCTGCGTGCTCGTGGTCTGCGACAGCAGCTCCATCAGCCGCAGCTCCATCTCGTTCTCTGTCGGCTGTGCTGCGGCTGGCGCTGCTGCTGCCGCCACCGCCTCCGCCGTTGGTGTGGGCGCACCCGGAGTCTGGACGGGGATCGGCTCCGGCGCAGGCTCTGGGGCTGCTACCACCGGCGCCGGCGTTTCTACTACGGGAGGGCCGGTGTACGGCGCGGTCGGCGGCGCGGGAGGAGCAGGCGCGCGACGCACGGGCGAGCGCGGCGGCGCAGGCGACGGCTTCACCTCCGTGTACGACGTCGAGCGCTCGAGCGCAGCGATCGCAGTCGCGATCGCCTCCTCGTCTTGCGGCTGCTGTGGCGGTTGCGACGGAAGCTGCGGCTTCTCCGCCTCCGCCGCGAGGATCTCCTCGAACTTCTTGAGCAGCCCGCGCACGACCGCCTGCAGCTGCGTGACGACGTCCATGCAGGCGAAGCGCACGTTCTTGTCGAATACCTCGATGACGCCGATCGTGTGGCCGTTCGCGAGCGTGAGCGGGATGCCCGCGTAGAAGAGCACCTTGAGCGTGTCGCGGCGCCACGGGTTGCCGGCGAAGCGGATGTCTGCGCTCAGGTCGCTGCACACGAGCGGCGCGCCGTTGCGGCACGTGTGTGCCGCGAGCGAGAGCGTCCGCGACACCGGCGTGGCGTCGGCCGGGAGCCCCGACTCGGACACCACGAAGTAGTCCTCGCGGTCCACGAGCGCGATGACCGCGATGCGGCTCTGCGCCGCGATCGCCGCCATGCTGCAGAGCTGCGAGAAGCGCTGCGCGAGCGCCGGCGAGTCCGAGAGCGCGCGGCGGATGCGGCGCACGGAGCTCAGGCGCTCACGCTCGTTGTCGAGGCTGCGCGCGCGCACGAAGCGGTCCGCGTTCGCCTTGTTGACTTCCGTGGCCGGGTACTGCACCTCGGCAAAATCGAGCATCGGGCCGCACGCCTCGTTGTTGCACATGTGGCACTCGGTCGGCGCGGACCCGAACGAGTCGCGGCGCGAGCGCGCGGCCGAGTGCGCGGACGCCGAGCTGGACGTGCGGCGCAGCCCGCCGGACACGGGGCCGGGCGTCTTGGGCTTCGCGCCGGACGCGCTCGCGCTGCTGCTGAAGTGCACGTGGTGGTTGCTCTGGTTGCCGGGGGTCGTCCCGCCCGTGACCGACGACGTCGTCGTGGACCTCGCGGAGCCGAAGTGCGGCTGGTTGTGGTGCGACGCGGCCTTGGCGGACGACGACGCCGGCACCGTCGCCGACGCGGACATGAAGGACGCAGCGCTCGAGCGGTCGCCGAAGACATCGCCGCCAAAGACGCCGTCGTCGTCCCCCGGGTGCAGCGCGGAGGCGACCGAGAAGGCGCGGTCGTAGTAGTCGGACTGCGGCGCCGCCGTGTTCATCTTGCACGCCATGCAGATGCGGATGGAGATGGCGCCCTCAAGCGACGAGTCCACCTTGCGCTTGAGCGAGCAGTTGGAGCAGACCTCGGACGTGCACACGCGGCAGAAGTAGCGGCGCCGCAGCGGGTTGAAGTTCTTGCCGCAGAGCGAGCACTTCTTGCCGGTGCGCGGCTCGGCGGCCGCGGGCGTCGACATGTGCGCCTGCGACTGGCTCTGGAAGCTGTGGCCGCTGTGGCTGCTGTGGCTGCTGTGCGGGGTCTCCGTGTGCCGCTGGCTGCTGTGCAGCGGGTGGTGGCCGATCGGGTCGGGCGCCTCGAACGGGTCGGTAGACGACGACGATAGCGCGTGCGGCGCTGCCTCGAACGGGTCGGACGTCACGGTCGAGCGGAAGATCTTCTTGTTGAGCAGCCCGGGCACTGTCGAGTCCCGGAAGAAGCCGCCACCGCCTTTGCCGTTCGCGACTGCGTCCTCGGAGCCGGACGTGGGTCGGCCGCTGCTCTCGGAAGCGGTGGACCCGGACGACGAGTTGGCGATCGCCGGGTTGCTGTTGCTGTTGCTGTTGCTGTTGTCCCCTGCGGCAGCGGCGGCGGCTGCAGCAGCGGCGGCCTCCTTCCTGTTGCGCGCGCTCTTGTCGAGGATCCCGCGGATCATCCCAGCAGCAGCAGCAGTAGCAGCAGTAGGCGACTTCTGCTTGTGCGGACTGGGGAGTTCTGGAATGCAGTCGGGTTGTCGAGCTTTCGTTTCCCTCCCGCCCGCTCGCTCGCTTGCTCGCAGTCGTGTTCGCTTGTGCAGCTCGTCGTGTGTGCCTTTGCCACTTGGCCACTCGGCCGGTTGATCGCGATGTGGTCCTGCTGGCCAGTTTCGCGACGTCGTGGGCCGATCGGACCAATCGGAGCGCGCGAATCGAGCCAGATGGCGGGAAGCTGTCCGCACCGGGTAAAGTTCCCTTTCGCATGAAATGTGAGGGAGCGCAAAGGAAGATGAACTTAGCCGCGCAGAAAGCGAAGTCCAGCCGACCGCGCTCAGCCTGCTGCTGATCAGATCAAATCGTTCGTTCAAACAGCAGAAATGCATCGAGAGTCTACACGATCATCACGCTTCTGCCGCCTGCGCCGCGACGTTAGGACTCTGTGTGTGCATGTGTGTGTATGCGTGTGTGTGTGTGTGTATGTGTGTGCGCGCACGCGCAGGTTTCCCTCATCCAAGTAGCATTGCCAGAGTACCTTACCAAAACACAGCAATGCACTTTGCGCGGCGGACCTCAACTTTCTTCACTCACTTTCTTCACCATCTTCAGACTTCCTCGTTATTTCAACATTTTTTGCAAATTTCAAGCTGATTTGAAAATACCTCTTTATATGCAATTTCATACATTTAATATTGTTAATGGACCTCTCTATTTATGTACTGAGAATAACGAGGTTGCCGCTTCATTTTTAGCTCAACTTCAACGTCGAGCACACGCACCCACGAGCACACGCACCCACACCACCATCAACGAGCACGATGGGCGTCTGCGGGAGCCTCCTGTCCGCGTCCGCGTCCTTCACCGCGCTCTACGAGCTGGACGACAAGCAGCTGCTGGCCGAGCGCCCGTTCGCCGCGGTCTACGCCGGCCGCCACCGTGCGACCGGCGCGCCCGTGGCCGTCAAGCGCATCCTCAAGCAGCACCCGCCGCCGCCGTCCTCCTTCTCGGCATCATCGTCGCCAGCGCCACAGGACACGCGCTCGAGCACAAGTGGTACGGGATGGGAGAACGAGTTGGCCGCGATCCGCTGCTGCGCGCCGCCGCCGCTCCACCCAAACGTCATCCGGTTCGATCGCGTGTTCGAGAGCCGCCGCGAGGTGCTCGTGGTCATGGAGCACGTGGGCGGCGGTCAGCTCTTCGACGCGCTCATCTCGGACGGCGCGTACTCCGAGTGGGACGCGCGCCGCTTCGTGAAAGACGTGCTCGAGGCGCTCAAGTTCCTGCACGGGCGCGGGGTCGTGCACAGGTGTGCATTTCTTATGGAGGGTACTGTGTGGTGATCATAGTGGCCGTCGTGGCTCGCTTACTTATAGTGCGCTTGCCCTGCAGAGACATCACACCCGAGAACCTGCTCTTCACGACACGGAACTCCAAGACGGCGAGCATCAAGGTGGTGAACTTCGCGACCGCGAAGCTCCTGAACGACCACGCGACCGCCCCGCTGACACTCGAGCAGCTCTCCTGGGCGTATTGCGCGCCGGAGGTTCTCGCGACGATCGATAGCTTTGCGAGCCGTCTTGAGAGCACCCGAGGCGCGAGAGCAGGCTCCGCAGCTGGAGACATCCCACCAATCAACGCTCTCAATGCTCCCGAGGTCGGTGAGTCTGCAAGTCCGGTGATCGCCAGGACGACCAGCACTCGTCGCGACAGAGCTCGCAGCGGCAATAAACACAGCAATCCAGCCGACGAGGCCAAGTGCGACGTCTGGAGCGTCGGGATCGTGCTCTACGTGCTGCTCAGCGGCGCGCACCCGTTCGATCTCGACGGCCGGCAAACGCGGGACCAGATCGTGCAAAACATCCTGCTCGGATCATTCTCCATGAGCGACGAGAGTTCGATGTGGAGCTCGGTGTCGCGCGAGGCGAAGGAGCTGCTAACGCTGCTGCTCGACGTGGACCCCGCGAAGCGGCCGAGCGCGGCAGAGGCGCTGGACCACGCGTGGTTCGCGAGTCCACACACCCCTCGCGAGCCGCTCTCCGTGTCAGTCTTGGACGGACTCGGCCAGTACCAACGGCTGATGCGTAAGAAGTTTCGCGTACGTTGTGTGTTGCTCGGGCACTGTAGTGTTGGTATTGAGACGAAGAAGATCTGACAAATGACGTGTGTTGCGCGTCTCTCAGACGAGCGTGCTGGCAGCGATGGCGGTCGAAGTCTTCCGCCGAAGTCTCAAGAAGCAGAAGGATGAGGCGGCAGCATTAGCAGTGGCAGCGGCTGGCGCAGCTGATGGTGGAGGACCTGGGTCCCAGGATGCTGGGCCACAAGAATCACAGTCACCTCCAGGATCGGGACTATCAGCAGCAGCAGCAGCCGCAGTACAAGGAGTGGCAGAGGAATACTTCGGAGCGGATCATGCGGGGGAGGATCGTTTAGGAACCGAGGACGTCGTCGTCGGAGATATCCGACCAGCAGAGCACACGCGTTCGGCATCGGGAGAATCGGCTCCAAGTACTGCGAATGGTGCCGGTGTCGTGAAACAAGGTTCGGTGCTGAGTCGGGTGTTCCAGCGGCGAGAGCCATTCGATGGTGATAATGGTGATACCGACGTCAACCGAGAAGCAATGGGTAGCGGATCCCACCAGTACGGCGGTCGAGGAGCTCTGAAGGACTCGATCGAGAGCGACGATGTTCGTCTCGAGACTTGAGCGACGGTGCTGAAGGTATCGGAGGCAGCGGTGGTGGTGGTGGACATTTCGACATTCGTGCCACCACCACAATCGGTATCGACACTGCACTGCACACGAAACCGAGCCAGTTCACTGGGGGAAGAGAAATGCACAAGAAGTAAAGCGCGCTGACATAAAATCTTCCTAGACAGTATACTGAAATAGGCTCACGTCAATATGCTTTCAAATAGTGATATAAATCAAGGAGCACACACTATGAACCTAAAACAGTACAGAGGGAAAGACATCGTTTGACAGCAATGTAGTCAGTCTGTCGGGACCTTGAAGTGGAAAGCGAGCGAGCTGGTCGTCAGTCACCCAGAGGATCGCTGGTGAGCGAGCTCAGCTGGCCAGTGCCGATAGTGCATCGCGCGCTAGGGAGCGCTGTTCGTGCGGATACAGTGCGTGCAGGAGGGCAAGCAGCGAACAGGAGTTCACTGCCGTCCAGAATTTCTTCGCACTTGGGCCGAGCAACAAGCCCATTTTTGAAGCTCGTTTTTAGCTCTCCTCGATGGCAAAACGGCGCTCAATTTGAGGCGTTTCGGAGCAATTCGGAGCATCGGGCCAATAGAAACGCGGCATGCGCAGGCGCGCGTTTTTAGTGGCTAGATCCATTTTAAAGAGGGTTTACCTCTTTCTCATCCTGTAGCTCTCATTTTCGATATGTTTACACTTCGCAGCATACAAATATCATACTTAACCTCTCTGAAGCCAATTGACGCATTATTCAGGGTCATTTTTAAAGCTCGCTCTCGCACACCCAACGGCTCATTGCCCAATCTGCCGCGCGTCGAGCACGAGCACGAGCACGAGAGCGACGACGACGATGGCCAAGAAGCAGCCCGCGTCCCCCACCAAGGCGGCCGCCGCCACCACCACTCCCGAGAAGGTCACCGCCGGAAAGACGACACCGCCCGCGTCCCCGCGCAAGCCCAAGACCTCGCAGAGCTCTCGGCTGCTGTCGCTCTCGGCGCTCGCCGTGCTGGCGGCTGCGCTCGCCGCGGGCAAGTACGCGAACGTGGACTCGGCCGTGCTGTCGGTGCTTCCGCTGCACGTGGCCACGCGCGTGTCCAAGTTTGCGAACATGCTGGGCGGCCGCGGCGCCGTCGTCAGCAACTTCGAGATGCCGGACAAGTACTTGACCGACCTCGTGCACGTCGAACCGCGCGTGCTGCTGACGCGCGCGAGCGACGCCGACTGCGCGTCGGTCGCGCAGCCACAGCTGCTCGATGGCGGCCGCCTGGCGCACGTAAAGGCTGCAATGGCCGACGCGGCGCTCGCCAGCGCGAGCGACAAGCTCTTCGTGATGCTCAACGGGCAGAACGAGGGGCTCTACGTGTCCTGGAACGGCCGCTTCGACTGCATCGCGCAGGCGGCGGAGCTTGCGGCGGTCTCGCTCGGCGCCGACCGCGACATCATGGCGAACGGCGTGCGGCTGTACTCGCAGATGGGCTTCCCGGTGCGCTCGGCGGCGGATCTCGCGGCCACCAAGAACATCGTGCACGTGCTGCTGGACTTCCAGCTCTGGGTGTGGCCGGGCATCGAGAAGGGCTACCAGTACACGCTCGAGGACGGCGTGGTGCTCACGACCGTGGGCATGCGCCCCAAGGTCTTCGACGTGCAGTACTTCATCTCGGACGACGAGGCCAAGCAGATCATCGCGCTCGGCGTCGCGTCGCTCGACCGCTCGCGCGTGGACGGCAGCAACTCGTCAAAGGTCGTCTCCGGCTCGCGCACGAGTCACACGGCGTTCCTTGACGACGGCGCGTTCACGCGCGAGTTCCGGCACCGGTCGGCGCAGGTTGCGCGGCTGCCGAGCCCGGCGTTCGCGGAGCGCCTGCAGCTCGTGCGGTACGCGGCGGGCGAGTTCTACCGCCAGCACCTGGACACGTTCCACTCGCGCGAGTTCCTGCCGAAGGGCTCAGGCGAGTACACATTCGAGGACTACCAGGAGTGGGCCAAGTGGGCAGCAGAGAAGCTGCGCGCGCTGGACCCGAGCACGCTGCCGGAGGAGTTCCGCGAGGGCGGTGCGCTGTTTCCGAACGCCGAGGACGACAAGCGCTTCCCGAACGCGCTGCTGGACCTGTTCCACCGCGAGACGACCGCAAGCAACCTGTTCACGGCGCTCTTTGACGACGACTGGGCCAAGTGGATCCGCGAGAACGTGGACAACAACGCCGCGGAGCTCCTGCCGGTGCTGCTGAAGGAGGGTAACCGCCGCAAGTACCTGCCGCTGATCATCCGCGAATGGGAGAAGAAGCTCGGGCGCCCGGAGCTGTTCTACACGCTGCCGAAGCGCGACGTGAACTCGGTCTCCCACTTCTTCAACTGGGTGCGGTGGGCGAAGGAGCGGATCAGCTTCCTGGGCAGCGACGCGCCCGCGGCCGCGCGCCCGGGCGGCGCGCTCTACCCCAAGTTCACGGTGGCGTTCCAGGAGCACCTGCTCGGCCTCCTCCTCGACGACTTCTCGGAGCAGTTCCTCACGCGGCTCACGAACGCCGAGTGGTACAAGTGGATGGTGGAGAACCGCGGGCGCAACCACGTGCTCTTCGGCGTGCTCGAGGCGTTCCCGACGGTCGCCGAGGTCGTGATCCAGACGTGGGAGAAGCACGCGGGCGTGGGGGCGAACCTGCACTACGCGCTGCCCAAGTACGTCAAGCACTTCCACCCGCAGCGCTACGTGACGCTCTTCCTGTACCTGAACAACCAGACCAAGGTCGGCGGCGAGACTGTGTTCCCGTACTCGCTCGACCGGTACTCGGACGAGAAGATCGAGCGCGACGGGATGGACGAGTGCTCCACGGGGCTCGCGGTGCCGCCGCGCGGGCTGCATGCGTCGCTCTTCTACGTGCAGACGCCCGAGGGCGACGTGGACGACATGAGCCGCCACGGCGGGTGCCCTCCCCACGAGGGCGTCAAGTGGGGCTCCAACTCGTTCATGTGGGACTCGGACGCCGACGAAGGCGCCGACCTCTGGACCACCAAGTGAGCTGAGACGAGCGTAGTGTCGATGATGAGGAATGAGTGCGTTGAATGAACCGATCTATTCTGTGCACACAGCGAACGCTTCGTGCACCGTCGCGAGAGCTCGCAAGAGAGAGAGAGAAACACATCAAGCGCGACGCCGACGACGATGGACACGAGCGCGGGCAACAACGATGTCGTAGAGGACCAGGAGAGCAGCAGCGGCGTCCCGCACTACATGCTGCCCAACTTCTCGTCCCTTCTGCCCGAGTACGCGAACGCCGAGGCGGACCAGATCCGCAGCGCGTTCGCTGCGGGCAACTACGCGTCGCTACACAAGATCCCGGACAGGCTCGTCGCGAACGCCGTGAACCACGCGCGCTTCGAGCACATGGACGAGAACCGCCTCGCGCAGCCGCCGCGCGTGGGCAAGATCGTGACCCGCAACGGCCTCTTCAACCAGTTCGAGTATGCGCCATCGCGCTTCAGCCTCGCGGACGAGCTCGCGCAGCTCGAGCGGCTGCAGGGAGAGGCCAAGCGCGCGGAGATCAGCGGCCGCGCCTTCGTGAGCTGCCCGGACGGCCGCAAGACCAAGTTCGAGGACGCGTTCGGCGACAAGGACTTCCGCTACCCGCACCTGCACGAGCCGTACCCGGACACGAAGGACGACGAGCGCCACAAGAAGTGGCTCGAGGACAAGAAGATCCTGCACGGCGCGTTCGTGCCGAGCGGGGCACGGCCGCCGGTCGACGCCGTGACGCGCAAGGTGCTCCCGGAGATCATCAAGGAGCTGCACGAGGTGCTCGCAGGCGACTGGGAGGACGTCGCGTTCTCGATCGCGGTCACCGAGGACGAGAACCTCGCGGTGCGCTTCGAGACGTCCACGGTCGAGTGCGAGAGCGGGCTCGTCGCGTACATGAACGTCTTCGTGCGCAGCCACCGCGTGGCGAGCAAGTACAACCTGCAGAAGGTGGCCGAGGACTGGAACGCCAAGCCCGGCGACGGTGGTCTCTACTTCGTGTTCCGGCCACCGTGGGTGCGCAACCGCTCCAAGGACCTTATCGTGTTCGTCAACAGCAACAGCAGCAGCAGCAGCAAGAACAAGGAACAAGGTGGTTGAGAGCTGCGAGCTGCGAGATGACGAACAACACATGTACTCTCGACATTGTTCAACATTGT
Source organism: Globisporangium yorkense (assembly GCA_023333695.1). Lineage (NCBI taxonomy): Eukaryota > Oomycota > Peronosporomycetes > Pythiales > Pythiaceae > Globisporangium > Globisporangium yorkense. The sequence continues at coordinate 55,783 of JAASFH010000006.1, forward strand.
CGAGCACCTCTTCTGTCGCTCATTGCTACCGGTGGAACTTCATGTCGTCAAAGAAGCCCGGCCGAGCGAGCCGCACGCCACCGTGGTTGCCCTTCTGCACGCCAGTGAGCGTACTCGTGCCGCCCTCGCCCACGACGCCGTCCGCCACCTCCCAATGCGCGCCACGCACGCTCTGCGGCGGGTTCTGGTCCATTCCTCCGGGGCGAACCGCGCTTCCAGGCTCCACGCGGACACTCTTGCGCTCCAAGAACTCCAGGTTCACGAAGCTCGAGCCGCCGCCACCTCCACCCACGATCCCTGGCGCGAACCCTCCACCTCCACCTCCGAACAGCCCACCGCCTCCTCCCCCACCGAACTCGGCGCCGTTGCCGCCTTGCATCGATGCTCCGCTCGTGCCGACGAACTTGCAGATCGGGTTGTGCTCGTCGCACGTGCCGGCGGCGCCGCCCGCGCGGTCTCCTCCAGGTCGTCCGATCCGAGCATCGTCGCCGTCGCGGAACTTCCTCGCGTTGCACGCGCCGCCGCCGTCGCCGTGTCGACACGTTCCTCCTCCGCCTCCTCCTCCTGCGATCACCAGGTACTCGATCCCGAACGCACCTTCGCGGTACACACTCGTGAAGCCGCCGCCTGCGCCGCACGCGCTCTCCTTGTTGCCACTGCAGCCGTCACCGCCGCCGGGGACTCCGCCCTTCGACACGCCGACGAACGTCTCGATGCGCCGCTTGAGCTTCTTCGGCTTGGTCGGACTCCTCATGACACTGCTGTCGTTCTCATCGGCGTCTTCACCGTCGCTGGCGTATTCGATCTGCCGCAGACGCGCGTACTTGCCGGCGCCCCCGCCCGAACCGACCGAGAGGTAGAGTGTCTCGCCTGGAGACACCTTGCAGATCCCCTCGACGAACGCGCCGCCGCCGCCGTGACCAACCATCTGGTTCTTCAAGTGGCCGCTGCCGCCGCCACCTCCCCACGCCTGGATCTTGAGCAGCTTCATGTCCTTCGGCACGCGGTACTCGTGCACTTCCGGTGTGAGGAAGCTCACGACGCCCGACGAGATGAGGTGATTGCGCCGGTGCGCGTTGCGCTCCTTCGCGAGGACGATTGTGCGGCACGTTGGCCACGTGCACTCGACCTGGCGCAGCTCGCAGTCGTCCTGCTCGTGGGAGATCCGAGTTTGCTCGAGAGTGAGCAGCTCGTGCGCGCTACCCTGGTACACACGGCCGCACCCGAGTCGGCACAACAGATCGCCCACCGGCCGCTTCACGCACAGCTCGCGCATGTGGCGCTCGAGATGCACGTGCGGCAGCCACACGCCGCAGGCTCGCGGGCAGAACACGATGCGCGAGCTGCAGTGGCTCGCGTCCTCGGCTTCGTGGTTCGAGATCGTCTCGCGCCAGCGCTGCTGTTCCAGCACGAGCGCGCAGCCAAGGCGGCACACCATGCGGCGTCGCGGACACTCGTCGCGCTCGTGCGTCTCCAGGTGGAGCACTCGAGCGAACCAGCGCGCACAGCCCCAGCGACAGAGCTCGCGGTCGCTCTGAATGCGCACCGCGGCTCGGCTCAGCACGCGGCTCACGCGTCTTCGCTCGCGACTCGCGCGATTCGCGTCCACGTCCTCGATCGCCGCACTCTCGAGCTCCTCGTCGTCCAGCCCCTTCTCGAGCGCCTCCGCACGCTCGATCTCGTCGCACGGACTCGCTCTCGCTGGGTCCCGCGACGTGAGCAGCCCGTCCTGCTGCGCCTTGAGGAAGACCTCGAGCTCGCGCTGGAAGCGCGCGTCGACGTAGGCCAGCCCCTTGCCGTTGATGTCGAGGTGCTCGCTCGTGACGCTCATCTCGAGCCGCTCGATCGCCTTCTGGAGCTCATCGCTGCGCTCTTCGCGCTGCTGCGCGTGCTGCTCGGCTTGCGCCTGCGCCTCTTGCGCGTGCTCGTCGCGCCGGCGCGCGCGCTGCAGCGCCGCCTTCCATTCTTCCTCCTCCTTGCGGCGCTGCAGCTCTTCCTTCGTGAGCGCGAAGCGGGACTTGGCGCGGGGCTTGCGGATCTGCGAGAGGAACTGCGCCGTCGCGAGCGTGTCGTGCACGCACTCGCCCGAGAACTCGTCGTAGTAGAACGTGTGCGCCGTCACCGGGTCGTAGTACCGCCGCCACCCGCCGTGGTGCTGAGCACACGTGCACACAGTAGCCTGTCAATCTCTCAAGATACGATGCCACCGGCCGTCAACGTGACGCACCTCCTCGATCTCCTCGCTGCGCTCCCGGATGCGCACCTCCGCGTACCGGTAGCCTTCGTGCTGCAGCACCTCCAGCGGCTTGTCGAGCGCGACAAGGTCGCCGTCGGCGTCCTCACAGAGGTAGAACGTGACCCCGAAGCATTCGCACTCGCGCCACCTGCCCAGCCGCCTGCCGCGCGCCGCGTCCTTCGTGATCGCGGGCGTCGCGTGTCCCGAGAACGCCACGACGAGACTCGCACGGTCCGGCTCGTCCTCGAAGAGCTCCTGGGTCTCAAAGATGCGCTTCGTGCGCCACGCGGTCGGCGCGTCTGCGGGCTTCACCCACTGGCACTGCAGACGCGCGCGGTGGAAGAAGAAGTACACGTCCGCGCTGTTCACACGGTGCAGCTCCCAGTCCGGCTCCAGCCGGTTGCGCTCCACCAAGTGCGCATGCAGCTCGAGCTTCTCCTTCCACCCCAAGCGCTCAGAGCTCGTCTCGCGCACCTTCGCCGGCACCTGCCGCTGCACGAAGCCGCTCCGCGTGTTCTCGAAGAGCCTGTTGCGACTCAGCGGCTCCTCGTGCACGTCCCAGCCGTCGACGTGCTTCGGCGCGAGTCCCTGCTGCTTCACGAGCTTCTTCGCGGCCGCGAGCGTCTCGAGCTCGTTGAAGTCGGCTGCCATCGCGTCCAGCTCGTCCTGCCAGCGCTGCCTGCGCCTCGCGATGCGATCGGCTTCCTGCTGCTGCTTCTTGAGTCGCGCGCGCTCTTCTCGGCTGCGGATGAGGCGCATCTCGAGCTGCGCGTCGCCCTTGGGACTGCCCGGCCGTCCGCGGAACGAGAGCACGAGCTGCATCGGCACCTGCCCACTGTGGTCTTGCAGCAGCGGACTCACGCCGTGCTTTTCCGCGAGCGCGCGGATCGCCAGCTCGTGCGTGCACACGAGGTTCTCGTCGCAGGCAACGTGCAGCGCTGTGCGGCCCTGCTTGTTGCGCAGGTGCTTGAACGTCTCGCGCAGACTCTTGTCGACGTAGAACGCCATCTCCTGACGCGAGATCCAGTCCGTCGCGTCCTTCTCCTCGTCCTCGTCTTCATCTTCTCTGTCAGCGGCGTCTTCGCCTTCGCGCTTGACGAACTTGGCGTGGTGCTGCTCGACGAGGTAGTCGACGAAGAACCGCTGCGGCCGTGGCATGTCGATGAGGTGCTGCTGCGCTCGGCCGTTCCTGTTGCTATTCGGTACTTGGTGGCTCTCGTCGAGGAACAGCGCGTGGTGCACGTACTGCACCGCCTCGAAGACCCACGAGATGTGGAAGCGCCGCCGCTCGTTCTCGCGCAGCTTCTTCGTCATGAGCGCCTCGAACGCGGTCTGCAACAGCGCGTTGTAGCTCACGGAGCGCTCGTGCGGCAAGCTCGCGAGGTGGAGCAGCAGCATGTCGTCGTGCGTGTCGAGGATGAGCTCCACCGTCCGCGCGCAGCCGCCGTACGCCGCCATGTGCAGCGGCGTGTTGTTGAGGTTGTCGAAGCGGAAGATGGACGCACCGCGCTGAACCAGCAGCTCACAGATCGCGAACGACCCGTTGCGCGCCGCCACCATAAGCGGCGAGCGGTGGAACTCGTCTGCGAGGTCCACGCGAACCCCGTGGTCCAGCAGGAAGCGCACGATCGCGCTGTGTCCGAGCTTGCACGCCACATGCAGTGGCGTGAGCTCCAGGCGCGAGTGCGGGTCCACTGTCTTGGCGTTCACGTCCTGACCAGCGCTCACGAAGAGCTCCACTCCGGACAGGTCGCCCTCCTCGAGGCACTTGAGGAACGAGTACCTCTTCGGCTCGTTGTTGCGCGCCGCAGCGCTGCTGGTGCTGATACTGGGGTGTGGTCCTTCCGAGCGGAGGAGGCTCGAGCTCTTCTTGGTCGGGCTACGTCCACTCTGGTGGCTGCTGGCGGCTCCATCCCGATCCTCGTCGCTCTCATCCTGCTTGGGAACTGCGCGCAACAGCTTCTGTGTGAACAGCGGGTTCTTCTCCGGCTCGTAGCCGAACGCGACGAGCTCATCGAGCACGACTCGACCGTCGATGCCTCGCTCGAGCTCCTGCTGCGCCCAGTGGACCCACTCCGGATGCAGTGCGTGCGCTGCCGCTCTCCCCTTCTGCTCGCCGCTCTTCTCGCTCTCGTACACGCTCTTCGGAGCTCCGCGCTAGTCGCGTGTATCACCGCGTCACATGCGGTTTCGAGAGCACCGACGCAGCGCCTCAGTCAGCTCAAGCTCCGCACTGACACCAGATCGCATCACACCGCAAGCCAACACGTACGCGAGAGCGCAGTCGGCGCGATGAGACCCGCGCCGAGATCCTGTGCATGAGTACGCTGTTGTTGGCCGGCGCGAAGCCCTTGTCCACGAGCAGCGCGAGTAGCTTGCGGGCTTTCGCTCCCTTCTCCAGGTTCGCCACGAGCCACGCCTCCCACTCGGGTGGCAGCACACCGAGCTCGACTGCGAGTCCCGGCTTGAGCTGCTTAACGCGTGCAAGCCCCTGCTCGGCTGCGCGGAACTTGGCGTCGCGCGTGTTCTGCCCGACCGCCTGCAACCGCTCGGTGCCGCCGGCGACCCACTTGCCCGAGATCGCGAGCTCCATGACGACCTCCGGGGGCGTCGACGCCGTGGCCGCGCGCTCGCCCACGAGCTGGAACTCGACGCGGAGCCCGAACTTCTCTGTGTGCGCAGCATAGAGAGGGCGTACGCACGTGAGCGATGAAATGTGTGTGTGATGCCCCCCATTTGATGACGAACGCACGCGCCTCGCGCTCCAGTGCCGACACGGGAGTCGTGTCGAGCGCCGCGAGCAGCTGCCGCAGCGCTGCGAACCGCCGGTCGCCGCGCTGGATCTGCGCGACAGCGGCCACCAGCTCCGCGAACGTCACGCGACCGTCGCCATCGGCGTCCACGAGCGCAGCCACCACTTGGTCCGAGCTGCTGCTATCGTTCGCTGCGAGCCCCATGCGCGCCAGCAGAGCGCGGAACTCACGCTCATCCAGCGCACCGCTGCCATCCGCGTCGCTGAGTGCGAACTGTGTCGCGAGTTCTTCCAGCAGGGCGTCCGAAAGCTGCGCGCGCAGAGCCGGCGGGAGCAGCTCCTGCGCCATCGAGTTGATCAAGGCATGTGAAGCGACACCGAATCGGCTGGAGTTATGATGGTTAAAGCTAAACGGTATGTTCATGCTGGAGCAACCACTGATGATATGATTGGACGAGCCGAAACACCACTGATCGATGATTCGCCTGTGTGAAAGTATACTGGGGCCAAATAGTTTTTGCTCGAATTTACAGCTCCAATAAAGAACCTAGGTTATCTTCGGAGGTTATTATAAAACCGAGGTTATCCTCTGAGAGGTTATTGCCTTCCACTCGTTGCCATTCATTGCCATTCTAGCCAACCAAGCCAACCTGCCGAGAAGTCATGGGCTCCACGGCGGACGAGGCCGCGCTCGCGCGCAACCTGCTGCACTCGGTGCTGGCGCTGGCGTTCCCGGATGACCTCACGGGCAGCGGCGATGACGTGGCGGCGCAGCAGCTCTTCCTGGCGCATCTGGCGCAGCTCAAGCGCGTGCTGGCGCAGCGCCGCGTCTTCGAGCTGGCGGCGTCCAGCGCGGCGCTGGCCAAGTTCCACGCGCGCCTGTGGGGGCTGCTGGAGAAGGCGAGCGACGCCCGCGTGCGCGCCGCCGCGCTCGAGCTGCAGCTGCTCGTGCTGCAGCAGTGCGCGCTCGAGCCACTCGAGCAGCTCACTCCCAAGCTCGTGGAGCGCGTGACGCGCGTGCTGCGCCAGCAGCAGCAGAGCGCCGCGGTGGCGCCGGCGCTCGACGTGGCCGCAGCGCTCGTGCGCCACATCGAGCTGCTGTCGCCCGAGGTGCGCCGCGACCTGTACGACAGCTTCGCCAAGCTGCTGCCACCCGCGCTCTCGCAGCTGCAGGCGCTCGGCGCCAAGAGCGAGCTGGCGCGCAGTGACGTGCAGCTCTGGACGAGCGGCGTGCGGCTCTTCGTCGAGCTGCTCGAGGTCTCGCCGAACGCGCTGCGCATCTACTCGGGCAAGATCGAGCAGGTCTGCGCGCTGCTCTTCCAGTTCCCGGACGCGTTCACGCGCGAGGACAGCGGCGAGATCGGCGCGCTCGTGACAGGCGCCAAGTGTCTCGGGCTGCTCGCGAACGCGTCCGACAAGACGCCGCAGCAGTGGAAGCAAATCGTCGAGCGCGCGATGGAGGTCGTGCACCTGCAGGTGGACTCGCTGAGCGGCAAGCGTGCAGCGTCCTCGTCTTCGTCCTCGCAGCAGCAGTCGACTCTGCGCGGCTGGATCAAGGACAGCAGCGCCACCAGCGACGCGCTGCTCTCTGTGTACCAGCGCGCGGAGCTGGCGCTGCAGCGCTTCGAGGTCGCGGCGGCCGCGATCAGCGAGATGATGAAGAACCGGCTGATCTCGGAGCGCGAGGTGCAGCTCGTGATCACCGACGTGATCGCGCTGGTGCGCCGCGCGCTGGCTGTGCGCGCGATGGAGATCGGCAAGCAGACGGCCGTGTCGGAGGACGGGTTCCGTCTCCCCGCGAGCGTGGTGTACGGCATCCTGCCGCGCGTGCAGGAGCTGTCGCTGCGCATCTTGGCGTCGACGGTGGAGCGCGCCGGCATCTGCGCGCTGCGCCACGCGAGCAAGATCGTCAAGGTGCTGCGTCTCGCGGGCGAGAACGGCGCGCGCGACAGCCAGGATGCGCTGTACGCGGCGATCGGCGTGTGTGTGCGCTCGCTCGGCGCGAGCACGGTGGAGAAGCTCGGCGTGCCGCTGCTGGAGGAGATGGTGGCGCGGTGTAAGGCAGATCTGGCGAACGCGCCGAGTGCGGCGGCGTCACAGGAGAACGGCGACAGCGGCGCGTCGTCGGCTGGTGCGCTCGCGGAGAAGAAGGGCGGTCGTAACAGCAAGGGCAAGAAGCGCAAGCGCCAAGCCGAGGGCGGCGTCGCGCAGCTGGCGGAGGCGGCGGACTCGCTGCCGTTCGTGTCGAGCCACTCGCAGCTGCTGCTCGCTCGCAGCGTGGACGCAGCGCTGGCGTCGATCGCCACATGCGTGTCAGTGTACGGCTCGACGCTGCCGCTGGAGGCGCGGTCGGCGGCGAGCGACCTCGTGCGCTTCGCCGTGCAGCAGCGCGCGCGGCAGAAGTTCCTGAGCAGCGCGGCGGCGGCGACCAGCGACGGCGGCATGGACGCGGTCGCGCTGCTGCTGCTCTCGGACGCGGTGAGCGCGGACAGCACGGGTGCGCACGGTGCGAACCTGATTGCGGGCATGCGCTACTGGCAGGAGCACGCTCGCCACGCTCCGGTGCTGAATGGCTCGTCGAGCCTGTCGACGACGCTGCAGCTGGTGGCTCTGAGCGCTGGCGACGCGCTGCTGCACCCTCGCGCGCCGCCTCTCTCGATCAACTTCCAGGACGCCGTGGACGCGAAGAAGGCGGCGAAGCTGCAGCAGCAGCAGCGAATGACCGGGTACGCGTCGTCTGCGACGCGCAGCTCGAAGGGCTCGACGGCGTCAGGTGTGCGCGGCCACAACGACTGGAACGACGAGGTGAACGGCGACGGTGACAAGGAGTCGGAGGGCGACGCTGGTGGAGACGACGACGTCGTGAAGAAGGCGGCGGTGGATGCGAAGAAGCTCAAGGCAGACGCTGTTGCTGCCGACGAGCAGCAGACCAACGTCAAGGGCGAAGACAAGCAAGCGGAGGAAGACGAGGAAGACGAGGAGGAAGACTACGACGATGTTCGACCGACGGACTCGGCAGTGCAAGAGGGTGACGACGAGGAGATGCCGGAGGAGGAAGAGAGCAGCTCTCCTGTCGCGAAGGTTCCGGTCACCACCACCACCAACGACGACGACGACGACGACGACGACGAGTTCCCCGACATTGTCGTGGACGAAGACGACGAGTAGAGAGACTGCGCTCCTTCATCACTAGACAGCGCTGCGGCGTGCTCGCATGCGCCCTTCATTCTAATGCACAAGAGTCGTCCGTTCGTCTGGCTTGCTCATGCGTCGTCCAGGTGCAGGTAGCCTTCTTCGTCGTCCCTCGAGCCAGCGGGGAGCAGCGGCGAGCGCATGGACGCGTCTGTGACGAGGCAGATCGCGTCGTCGTCGTCGAAGTCCTTGCCGCTGGTCCCAGGTTTGTCTGACGAACTCATCTCGGCCATCGACTTGTGCTGCACGAGCAGCGCGACGCCCACTGCGATGCTGAGCAGCGCGGTCGGGTACAGCACGAGCTCCTGGGAGCTCATGGACCGGTCCGAGTCGTAGAAGATGGCGCCGCCCACGACGCTGAACGTGATCCAGCACGCCTGGAAGATCGGGAAGACCGTCATGATGTCGCCGAGCGCCGTCGCCATGTTGAGGAAGTGCGTCTGCACGAGGATGCACACGAACATGCCGCCGAGGAACACGTACGTGAGCCCATACTTGAACTGGTTGTCGCCCTTGAGCGACAGCGCGATCATGATCGCCGAGCACTTGGCGAGCAGCACCGTGATCGCGCCGACGATGCCCGAGCAGATGGCGTAGTAGTACGGCACACGGTTGGGCACGTCAAGTGCGTCGTCTGCAGCCGACGTCGCGTCCTGGTCCGCTGCAGCCGAGAGCAGCGCCCTGAGCGCCTCGGGCGATTCATCGGCAGCACCACCGTCGCGCCCGCTCTTCCCGCTGTTCCTGCTCAGCTTGTGTTCCATCGCGAACAGCCGGCGCTCGATGCCCTGGATGCGCGCCTCGAGCGCCTTCATGCGCTTCTTCTGGCGCTGCTTGGACCAGTACACCTGGTTCTTCAGGCGGTTCGCCACCGAGCCCTTGATCGTCGCGAGCATGCTCACGGCGCACACGCCGACCGCCACGATGTACACCACGAACTCGGTGCGCAGGAAGCGCTTCTCGAGCTCCGGCAGCGGGTACTCGGCGTTCGGCTCGGCGATCCACGCGATGATAACGACGCCCACGATCACGAAGAGCACGCCGCCCAGGTCCGTCTGCCGTACACACCGCATACAGTTAGTTTGGCACGCACGATCATCACACTCCTTTGCATGCTACGCACCGCGTAGAGTGCCTCCTTGTTGAGGAAGTAGGCGGTGAAGACGTTCGCGACGAGGGTGGCGCCGCCGCCGAGCGCCGCCACGAGCGACTGCGTGGCGAAGCCGAAGGCCGTGAAGTCCCCGAGCGAGCCGAGCACCACGAGCGCGAGTCCGAGCCACCAGAGCGGGCGGCGCACGTAGGGGCGGCGCTCGCTCGCTGGCAGCACGCGCGCCTCCTGCGCGTGCGAGTACTTCTGCACGTTGACGCCCAAGTTGGAGACCACGGAGGCGACGACGGCCAGCGCCGCGCCGAACGTCTCCCACTGCGTCAGCGCCGTCGAGCGCATCGTGGTGGCGGAGCAAGCGCGGCGAGCACGAGCGCGAAGACTACGACGACGACGACGTGTGGAGGACCTTGGGAATTGGGAGTCTTCTTCAACTCATTGGAGGCCGTCGCGGGATTGTTCCGACTGTACGACAGGTGAAGATTCCGCTGACCAACTAAGATGGAGGGACGCCCAACACTCCCAACTGGAATGCATGCTACATAAAACGCTCCCATCAGGAAGGTATGGTTCTTACAAATCTCAAGACTAAAAATTATAATTCTTTTTGTTCTTAACGAGTTCTTAACATGTCGAGAAGATCTATTTTTGTCCATTTTTGGTTGTAGTGTACACCACACCACATTGTGTACACCACACCAGATCACCAACCGACGCTATGAATATAGTAGCCAAGCAGCAGCAGCAGGAAGCGGCGCCACGCGAGCAGCAGCAGTAGCGGCGGCGGCGGCGGCGACGTCCTTGGGACGAGCATGAACCGCTACAAGATCACCAAGCAGCTGGGCGACGGCACCTATGGCTCGGTGCTCAAGGCCGTGAACCGCCAGTCGGGCGAAGTGGTGCGTTCTCTCGCAGCTTTAGGTGGCGGCAACGAGTGCGAGAAAGTGACGCGCTCGATGGCTCGATGGCTCGATGGCTCGCTCGCAGGTCGCCGTGAAGAAGATGAAGAAGAAGTTCTACTCGTGGGAAGAGTGCATGCAGCTGCGCGAAGTCAACGTACGCGTCTCTCTCTCATTGTGTGGTAGGTAGTATGGGAAGCAGACAGACGGTGACGCTAACGCTGGAGGACGAACGCAGTCGCTCAAGAAGCTCAACCACCCCAACATCATCAAGCTCAAGGAGGTGATCCGTGAGAACGACGAGCTCTACTTCGTCTTCGAGTACATGGAGAACAACCTGTACGAGGCCATGAAGAAGCGCGACCGGCACTTTCCCGAGTCCAAGATCCGCAACCTCATGTGCGTTCGTTAGGAGCAGCGTGAAGCGTGACGATATGGTGCTCCGTGTATCGATATAACCTCACGCACTCGCGCTCTCGTGACTTGCAGGTACCAAATGCTCCAGGGACTCGCGTTCATGCACAAGCACAGCTTCTTCCATCGAGACATCAAGCCCGAGAACATGCTCGTGAAAGGAGACATCGTCAAGGTCGCAGACTTCGGGCTCGCGCGCGAGATCCGCTCGCGGCCGCCGTTCACGGACTACGTGTCCACGCGGTGGTACCGCGCGCCAGAGGTGCTGCTGCGGTCCACGACGTACAACTCGCCAATCGACGCGTGGGCCATGGGCTGCATCATGGCTGAACTCTTCACGCTGCGGCCGCTCTTCCCGGGCAGCAGCGAGGGCGACCAGCTCTACAAGATCTGCTCCGTGCTCGGGAACCCGACGCACAGCACGTGGCCAGAAGGCATGAAGCTCGCGGCGCAGATGAACTACCGGTTCCCGCAGTTTGTCCCCACACAGCTCTCGCAGCTCATCCCGCACGCCAGTCCCGAGGCGATTCAGCTCATGACCGATCTGCTCAAGTACGACCCGAACCAGCGCCCGACGTCCAGCCAAGCGCTGCAGTACCCGTTCTTCCAGGTGAACGTCAACGTGTCTGTGCCTCTGACTGTCTCGACGCCCGGCGCCACACTGCCACACGAACGCTGCGAGTCCTTCGCGTCGCGCGACAAGTCGGACGCGTTCACGCCGCCGCAGAGGAGCGCGGAGCAGAAGATGTCGTCAAGCGGGAGCATCGGTGGTGGACAGATCAAGAACCAACAACAGCTCAGCGACACGGGCAGCTACGGCAGTCTCCGACAAGCAAGCGGGGGCTACAGCTCCACCGGAGCGTACGCTGCGGCGCGGGTACAGCCCCGGAACGCGATGGCAGCAGCAGGAAGCAGTCTGCTCGGCGGTGGGACGCCGCAGCACAGCGGCGGACGCAGTCTCGACAGTGGCGAGCTCGCGAGCGACGTGCAGGGCAGTCGGTATGCTCGCCAGGCGCGATACGCTCCGGGCGTGTCCTCCTACAGCCAGGACGAGGACGGCAGCAAGTACTCGGGCGGCAAGCGACCGTACATCCCGACCGGCACTGGCGCCATGGGCTCGCTCGCCACGAACGCGACGCGCCCCGCGAACCTGCCAATGAACACGGCGAGTGCAGCAGTCGGCGTGACCAGCGGACTGGGCGGCTACAGTCGGCACAATTTTTGACTGCGCGGCGCCCGTGCGATCGCCCTTCTCGCCTCTGCTGCCGCCGTCGTCACCGTCTACGACCCGCGTCTCGAAGGTTCCAGCGGAAGAAGCAGCTTGGGGAGGAGAAGGCTCGCGCCACGCGCCGCATCGACAGACAGTGGAGCAGACGCGCGCGCTTCCTGCAGCACGTGCACCACCATGAGCAGAGCACACGCAGGCGGGCGCGACGCCAAAGCGCAGTATTTAGATATAACAGGAGCCACCGAACGATTCCCTCGTGCGCGTTTGTCGTCGTTGTCGTCGTCGTCGTCGTCGTCGCGCATGTGTCCGTGTCATTGTCGCTGCTGTTGTTGTGTCTGCTTGTCTGATCTGACCTGGCGGTGCTTGGTCTTACTGGCCGCCGGCGTTCATTGTGGCGGTGGCCACGAGCTCCTTCTCCACCTGCTCCATCTTGACGCTCAGCGCGCTGAACGCCTGCATGTACTTGCCGGCGCAGCGGTCCGTGCAGCTCATCTCGCCCACGTTGAGCTGCCCGTCGGCGTACTTGAACTTGCACTTGTGGAAGCAGACGCGCGACATGCGCTCGAAGAGGTCCGCGTACGACTGCATGTTCACCTTGGCGAGCATGAGCTCCGACTGCTGCGGCGACTGCTGCGGCGCCGCGCCGCCGCCGCCCATGAGCCCCCCGAAGTTCATCCTGATCTGCTGCTGATTGAGCTTGTCTTGGGCGATTGTGGCTCGGAATTGATGGCCAGCCATCTTCCTGCTTTTTGTCACTATCGGAAATTCGAAGGAATCGAACTTTAGAGGAAGCGACGTTTAGATATGCGATTAAGTACGAAACTCGGAAGACGATGCGTGTGCTGGACGACCGCGAGGTCATCGCCGTCGACGAGGAGCTCGAGTCGCTGCAGTCGCTGGCGTCGGAGCTCCCAAAAGCGCAGCACCTCAACGTCGCGGTGCGGCTTTCGCGCAATTCATACGTGAGCTCAAGAGTTTCTCGGACACTATTTGACCCCCCGTTTCCAGTTCAACAACCTCACAAGTGTCTCCGGAGTCGAACAGGTAGACGCAAGCGAGCGAACTACTTGACTGGGATCTCCGCCTCCGAACTGATAACACTAAGACGCTCTCTTGCGAAAGTCCAGGCGACCGAGCTGCGTGCATTGAACGTCACACACAACACGCTCGCGTCGCTCTGCGAGGTGGCTGCGCTCAAGCACCTCCGCGTGCTCAAGTGTTCGCACAACGACATCGCGGATCTGAGCTGGCTCGCGGGCCTGCATGCACTGCGAGAGCTCTGGGCGACCCACAACCGCATCGAGAGCGCGCAGATCGCACATCTGCAGTCGCTGAGCCAGCTCGGGACACTCGTGCTGCACCCGAACCCGTGCACCGAGTCACCCTCGTATCTGTGAGTGCGATGCGATTGATGTTTGCTTGAGCATGGCAATGCGACACCTGCTCGGTTCTCATAACCTCTGCTGCGTGTATCCAAGAAGCGATGCGGTGAGAGCTCTGCCGTGGCTCGAGCGTATCGACACCGTAGTCGTTGATCAGGCACTCCGAGACGAGGCGCAGCACGCGAGCGAGCGAGAAGTGCTGTCTAGTGCCTCGACTGACTGCTCCTTGTATCTGCTGTCCGGTCGGTCCGACGGTGAGTTCGTCAAGAGGTAACTCAGGTTGATCTGGCAGCTATGAAGCGGGGAGCTGACCGATTCTGCTGCTCTTGATGACTAGAAGCAGAGGACTCCAAACCTTCGACGCCTATGTTGCCACCACTAACTTCATCGGCACCGCCACCAGTGCCTGTTGCGCAGCAACAACAGCCACCACCTCGAAAATCCAAGCGAGTGCGTGTCTGCAAGCCCTGATCACAACTCATCCGATTCCTTCGATATGACGAACCTGCTTCTTGCGGTATCTGCAGGAGATCGCAGAGGAGTTCATGCGGAACTTCCCCGTGCAGGACTACATCCCCATCCAGGAAGAGAACCATCACCAACAGGACCACGAAGGCAGCAGTACAAGCCGTGGCTCAATACTTGTTACTCGAAAGACCGCAGCGCCGCTCGAGACGAACGGACCGCTTACCTGTCTGGATCAAGTGGCGGACGATCCGCTTGTCTCGAGTGAAGACACTCCCACACGCGATTCTGGTCCAGAGCAGGAGGTACCAACAGCAGCAGAGGAAGACGACGACCCGCCAGCAGTAGAGGCAGCAGCAGCGCCTGAACCAACTATTTCGTCCATCGCGAGCGCGGTGCTGTCACTGCCGACGTTCAGCTCGGATGGGTTCCTCAAGCGCCACGCTTCGAAGCCCAAGGCCGCTTCGACAGCGAACCCCAGCAGAAAGAAGAGTTCGGCGAGGAAAGGCAAAAGTGGTGGCGCTGCGTCTCCGTCGCTGAAGCTGATCAGTACAGCAGAAGTGAGCGCTTTCAAGCAGGAGGAATGGCTCCTCACGTACCCGAGCACGACCATCACTGCGGTGCACGTCCGCTCGGACGGCTCGGCGATCGCAAAGTGGCCGAACGGCAGCATCGCAGTGAGTGTCGACCGCGAGCGAGACGGCTTCCGTATCTATGCGGCGCACAAGGACGGACAGATCGCGCTGAGCTTCGACTCGGTCGGCGTCGGCTTCATCAACTACTACCCGAGCGGCAAGATGATGATCTCGACGACGTCCAGTGGCGACGGGCTCTACTTCTCCAGCGACGGCTTCTCGATCTTGCGGCAATGGGACACCCACCTCAACCTCAAAGACGAGCATTCCGATCCCACTGACGCGCTCGGCAGCGAGGCCGACGGCTCGTTGCTCTGCAAGCTCAGCGATGGTGTCGGTGTCCGCATCCAGCTTGCTGATACGAGCGCGTGGTCGACTGCAACGGCAGATCTCGGTGCCAAGACGACCGCCACGAGCCCGATCCTGATGACCGTGTACTTCGCGACGACGAGCGGCATCCGCTACAGGTTCGTCAACAGCATCAACCGATCCCCTGTCGGTGCAGCTACCACTAGTGGACAGCAGAACGATGCATGCGACTGCGTGTTCGGGAAGCAGCAGCCGCCAGCGTCAAAGAGAGAGGAGGACAAACCGCCTCCGATCCCGCATGCCGACTTGCTGCACGACATCCGCGCTGCAGTCGCGAGCCTCCAGCAGTTGTAACAAGGAGTGGTTGGAGGGACCGTCGAGTCCGTAGGAACAGCACGAGAGCAGTGGACACCGCTTTGAAGACGAGGAGCGAAAGCGTGCAGATGCGTTGAGCGAATACCCGGCATCGCTGAGATCGTAGCCTACTACTACGGTGCAGCCAGCGCTTGCTGGCTTCGGGCTGCTCCAGCGATCTACATACTGGAAGTCTCGCTCGCTGGTGACTCGGCTCCGACCAAGCGACGGCTTCGCTGCCGCCGGCTGCGCCTCGTACGTCGACTCGTAAACGCCGCGACAACGCTCACCACGAGCGCCACAGTTGCAGCACCGCAGAGGACGAATGAGACGATGGTGTCGGCGTCGGAGTGGCAGGAGTCGCATCTGATTCTCTCAGCGCTCTTGCAGGCATCGTCATTCCCGCCGACTCTGCTGTCGCTTTAGATCCCGAGTTGGAGCTCTTGCTCCCGCCTGCAGTTCCTGCTTCGTTGTCGCTGCGTACATCTCCATCCCCGTTGCCGCCTGGGTCGGCGCTGTCCAGGTTGCCTGGCTGCATGAGCTCGCTCATGGGTTTCTGCGTGAGCGTCCTGAAGATCGACTGCACGATGTACACGTCCTTGCCGGCGGTCTTCTGAGTCACCTTGAGCTCGTACGTGGCGAGCTTGCAGCTGTAGATATCGCACCGCCCCGACAGCGCGATCTTGGAACTCTCGCAGCCGTCCACCGAGTACAGGAAGCTCAACAGGTCATCCTCGAGACGACTGCGAACGAGGTTAACGCGGTACAGGCACAGCCGCGTCATGATGTACCGTTCGTAGTTGTTCCGATAGCGCACAGCGTCGAGCGCGATGCGGATGTTGTCCTTCGAGACCGGTGTGGGCGTCCACATCGAGGAAGATGACTCGCCGCCGTCTTCCAGAGTCATGTTGGTGGCGTTCCTCTGAGATCTGGTGGATGTTGTGCTGCTGTCATCGTCTGGCGCGGACGTTGGCTTCGGCGTTGGCTTCGGCGTTGGCTTCGATGTCGGCTTCGCCGTGGACTTTGGTGCTGGTGTTGACGGAGACTTCGGAGCTGTGGGCTTCAGCGTCGGGGCTTGAGTTGGCTTCGCTCTCGGACTTGGTGAAGCGGGTGTGGGCTTTGGCGATGGCGATGGTGCTGCTTTTGGAGCTGGTGCAGGTGATGACGGCTGTGGAGCTGGAGCAGGCTTTGGAGATGACGAAAGCGGAGTTTGTGTGGACTTTGCTGTCGGTGTCGGTGTCGGCTTCGAAGTCGGAACAGGTGCAGGAGCAGCCTTCGGTGCGGGAGTTGCTGCTGCGGGCTTTGACACTGGTGAGCTCTTTGATGCTGGAACAGACTCTGCTCCTTGGTGCGCGCGCTGCTGCCTCTTGACACGGGCGACAACGTCAGCGCGCCGAGTCGCCTCCAGCGTGTCGAATCTCTCGCCGACCGCAACAACAGACGCAGCGAGCAGCTGCGCCACGAGCACGATCGCCACACAGAGAGCGACGCGACTTCTCCACGAGCTCTTCGTCATTGCGCTTCGGTGGCGTGCTCTCGCGCGTCAAGTACGAGCGAGAAGCGCGAATGCGCTCGAGAACCTCGCGAGAAGGAGAGAACGGTGTCGGCGCGCCGCTTCAACGCGTTCACGTGTAACGTCGGAAGAGCGGGAGAACATGAAGAGCGTCTTGTGCAACCGTGTTAGGCACGCGTGCTAGCGTTCGGAAGGCGAGCACTCGCCTCTTCCTCCTGTGTCTGCTGCTGCCACCTTCCTTCCGACATGGAACATGCACCTTCTGCTGCTACCTTCCTTGCTTGGACGAGCGCGTCGAATCGCCAAGATGGCCGCTCCGCCATCGTCTCACAACTCGCGGTTCGCGAGCGAGTCGTACCGGAAGCGGTGCCCCGAGCGCCTCACCTTGACGCCTGCGACGAGCGCGAACAGCAGCGTGAGCATCCCGACGGACGCAATGATCGGCGCGAAGCCGACCGAGGTCTTCGCTCCGCCGACAGTCTCTGCCAGCATCACCTGCAGCACCTGCGCCCACGGCCGATCCGGGTGCTTGTTCACGATGTAGTCGTAGCGGTCGATGCTCATGCCCGTGGACTCGTCGAAGAGCGGCGTGCCGCCAGTGTACATCGTGTGCTTCGGGTCGCCGAACTCGTTCAGATCGTTCGTGGCGATCCACTTGTCGATCTGCGCCTTCTCCTCTGCACCACCACCGCATCGAGACACTCGTGTCAGCTCTCATGCTCCATACAAGCAAGCATAGGCAAGACGGAGAACGGATCGCATTTCAGTAGCTCTCTCGCGCTTACGCTACTGCCCGCCCCACTCCACCCACAGCGTCACGCAGCCAGCCAGTTAGAGGTCCCACGTACTGTCGTCCGCGAGCGGCGCCGCCTTGAGCGCTGCGACCACGTCCTCAGGCTTCTCTACGGCCTTGACCTCGCCTTCCTTCTTGATCGCCTTCACCTCGAGCGTGTTGGTCCACACCTGCTCGTACACGCGCACGACGAAGCGCGACGGCGACGGGCACGCGGCTTTCGCGCACGGGCCGGCGAAGCCTGTGGTCGCCACGCTGCAGCCCTCGACGTGGAAGCGGTAGTTCATGCCGGAGACCACCTGCTGCTCCACGGCCGTCACTTTGGTCACGCACACGCGCGTGGCCCCCACGGTGCTCGCGTACGCCGCGTCGCCGCCCTGCAGCGCCGCCAGCAGCGTCGGCGACGTGGTGTCCACGTCCGCAGGCTCCCAGCCGCCGGGCACGCCCGCGCGCACGGTGGCCGCCGTCGTGAGCGCCAGCAGCAGCAGCGTCGTCGTCGTCGCGCGCACCATCATCACTCTATTGCCTTCTTCTGTCCGTCGTTAGTCTTGTTCGATCTTGAGCTTTTTGCGAAATGGTCCGAGGATTTTCGCTTGTGTGAGGCGTCTGATTAGACGGGTGATACATACTGGGTTGCTGCCGTTTGCCGACCACTGGTTGCTGACGCTCGACCGAGTGAGAAGGAAGACGCACAAACGAAGGTGCTTGGAAGTGCACAATACCGTAAGCTCGGCTGGAGGCCAAACAGTGAGTCGTGTTCTTACTGCAACGCAACGAGTGCGAGAACGACTGATATGGAGAAGAAGCTCTCGCAATCGACTTAGACGGCGAGCGCGAGCGCGAGCGCCACGCTGCTCACGAGCACCGCCACAACGCCGACGTGGCTCGCGCGCGCGGCGCTCTGTGGCGTCGGCGACGGTGAAGGAGACTTGGTGGCGTCGCTGTCGTTCGCGACCGTCGAGTTGCTGCTGGTGCTGCTGGAGTTCGAGGTGGGCGGCGTTGGTGTTGAAGTGGAGCTGCCACTGCTACTCGGACTCGGACTCGGGGAGGAGCCGGCAGCCAGCAGCTCAATGGCTGTGACCTCGAGCGTGCTCGTCCACGGCTGCTCGAAGAGCTGGATCGTGTAGTCGTCGCAGACGCTCGCGTTCGTCGTGAGCGTCCGCCCACGACACGTGCCTGCGTTCGCGGCACTCGCCACCTTGCACGCCTGCACCTCGAAGCGGTAGTTGGTGCCCGCGACCACCTGCCGCGACAGCGCGCGGATCTCGAACACGCACACGCGCGCGCTCACATCCGCGCGGTAGCTCGACTCGTTCGTGAGCGCGCGCTCGAGCAGCGCGCGCGTCTCGTTCGTCACGGCGGCAGAGCTCCAGCCACCGGGAGTGCCCAGTTGCGCGGCACACAGTTGCGGCGCCGCCCAAAGCACCAGCAGCGCCAGCGCCATGAGCGCGCGAGCGAGCCGGAACGCGGTGGGCATCGTGAGCACGAGTTGCTGGGGAAGTGAGGAGCTTGAGAATCGTGAATGAATGAGGAGTGCCGAGATGGGTTCGCTTGATAGCACCCCATGGGGCATTCGCTTGGCTTGTCAAGATCGGAGCGATCCGCACTCGATGCACATGTAGACGAACGCGAGCGGATCGAAAGGAAGCAGAGATGTGGTGGATTACGTGGTCTCGCCGTGTGGACGTGAGTCGGTGCTCGCGGTTGGCTGTCCGTCGGATCCTGCGGACGAACGGTGGCGCGGAAGGCGATCTACTTGTGCTGCGTCTGCGCGGTGGATCACGTGGTTGCAGCGACGCTCATGCTGGCTACGGCGAACGTGAACGCGTGGTGAGCAGGCTGCGCCGCGGCCGAATCGCTCAGTTGATGCTTCGCGAGAGGCACGAAAGATGGTGCTGGTGACGGCGACTGGATGAACGCGACACCATCACCACGTGAGGACGAGTCTCGAGTGCTGCTCGGCTCCGGTGTCTGCGACGGCGTGATCGTCCGAGGAGGCTCTGAGCTAGCGGGAAGAGAGCTGTTGAGCACGTCGCGAGTGTCCTTCGGCGCGTCCGTGAGTGTGTAGTCGATCATGAGCACCTGCGACGCGTTGACGGTCCCTTTCGGCTCGAAGACGCGGATGTCGTACATGTTGCACAGGTCGTACGTGTGCAGCTGGTTGGGGCAGAGCCCAGCGTCGGTCACGTTGTCGATCTGGCACGCCAAGCCGTGGTACTGGTAGTTTGTGCCGGCCGCGAAGGTCTGCTCGTAGAGCACGTCGAGCGAGAAGAGGCACACACGCGCCTTCACGGTCGCGCGGTAGTTGTACTCGTTCCGGAGCGCAGTCGTCAGGCGCGTGACGTCCTCTTTGCGGAGCTCGATGAGCTGCCAGCCGCCTTCCGGGACGCCAGTGAACGATGGGATCTCGGCGCCAGCGGCGACTGCGACCAGCAGGATCTGCACGAGGAGGAGAATCGCAGTGGGAGGCATGCTCCGGTACAGTACGTCTGCCTTGACGAGTGTTGGCGTTACTGGTGTGTTCTGCTGGTAACTGGAGGGTTGCTGTCTGTGCTTGTTGGTGGCGGTGGTGACGATACGGCAAGTGGAGCGCACGAGCAACGAGAACGAAGCGATCACCAGGTCTTGTTCCAGAAAGTGCAGCCATATCCCGACTGTTCAAAGTCGCCACACGCGCGCACCACCAACGCGATGCATAAGCTCACGAACGTCGAGTCGCAGCGCATGATGGCGGTCATGGGCGACCTGCTCGACCGTCTCAACTACCTCACGTACGTGCCGCTCGAGCCGCAGACGGAGCTGCTCGCGACGCTGCGCGAGAACCGCTGCCTCAACTCGGCCGAGCTGCTGCGCGAGCATTGGCGGTGGGAGCAACTCTTCCTGCAGGCGCTCGACGCCATGGACAGCCGCCAGGACGATATCGGCGACCAGGTGCGGCTCACGGCGCGTACGCTATGCCGCGACCTGCGCGAGAACCCCGTCGGTGTCGAGGTCCTGTACCACCACGGCACCGTCTCGCACGACCGCTCCGAAGACATGCAGATGCTCGTGAAAGCGCTATCGGAGCTCACGGATCTGACTCACAGCCAGCTCGAGAAGACGCTCGAGGACGCCAAGTCGAAGAAGGAGCTCATGAACGTCGCGGAGGCGCGCATGAAGCAAGCGGAAGACGAGCGCGTGGCTATCCGCGAGAAGCTCAGCGAGCTGCGGCGCACGAAGGAGGAAGAGCTCGCGCTGCTGGACTCGCAGGTGCAGAAGCTGCGCAACGAGCTGCACTCGATCAACCAGGTATGGCATGTTGCGTTGGCCCTGCCGATTGTTTGCTCCTTGCGTTATGGATCCTAGCTAATCGATGTTACACCTACCATCTCGACAGAGTGCCGCGCACGAGCTCAATATGATCGAAGCCGAGCTGAAGGAGGCGCAGAACAAAGCCCACGAGAATCACTCGCAGGAGATGAAGATGCTGATCGACAAAGCTGCCGCGCTGCAGGCGAGCGCCGCCAAGATGGCACAGGAGCACCAGGAAGAAGAAGACGTGCTGCGCAAGAAGAAGTGCAAGACCGCCGCCGAGGTCGCGAGTGTCGTGGAGAAGTACGACACCGAGATGCTCGCGATGGAAGAAGAGATGCGCGGTCTTGCGAGCGCGTTCAAGCACGAGCAGGAGCAATGTATGGAGCTGCACGAGCACTTTATCAAGGTTGGGACATGGCTGGTGCTGTGGAGCGACCGAGATCGCGCAGCGCTCCTCGATATCGTAGCTGACTTTGGTTATGGTGGCTTGGACGCCGCCGCCGACAACAGATCGACGAGGAGCAGTCGCGCATCGACGCGGAGGAGAAGGTGCTCGAGGAGATCCGCGCTCGCGAGCGCGAGAAGCAGCAGGTGCGTCGGGTGGATGACGGTCTTCACTTATTGCGCACCACATCAACCAGCGCGGCGATTGTGGCACTCAATCGGTTTCTCACCCTCAGCTCGCTTGCCCTGTTGCTCGCAGTACGTGTTCGACGCTGCCACGCGGATCCAGAAGGTGTATCGAGGTGTGCTCGCGCGCCGGGAGTTCGCCAAGATGCTCGCGAAGACCAAGAAAGGCAAGAAAGGAGGCGGTGGCAAGAAAGGAGGCAAGAAGAAGTAGATCGTGAAATGAACGAGTTCACGCGCGAGTGCTCGATCGAGTGAATGGAGCAGACGTGTCTGTCGGTAGCGTAGCGCAGCAGCACCACCCGCCACCGCCGCCGCGTCTGTCAGCAATCGCGTTGGCTCACGCGTGGAGCAGCAGCCGAGTGAGTTCGCTCGTCGACCATCAAACAACCAGTCCGAACGAGCTCTCGTACTGACGGCGGTGATGGCGGTGATGGCGGTTATGGCGCGGCGAGCATGGCGCTTGTCTTGGACTTGGGAGTCAGAGTCGACAGGCGACTCAGCATGGAGGGCGACACCATGCTTGAAGATACACACGGCGAGCGAGCATGGAGCACATGCACGCGGAGAGATTGGACGAGGTGGAGCGTGGGGCGCTGTGCGCTGTGGGCAGGCATGCACAGACTGTGTCCTCTTCGAAGCGAAACCGGATCTTTGGCGTGCTGCAAATCAGCGGAGTCTCGACGCTCTGCGAGCCGCAATGTGACGAAGCGCAATGTGTTGGTGTGTGGTGGTCGTCAAGCTTGCCTGGCGGCTGTTGTAAAACACACACAAAGAGCGCGTTAGGCGTGGGACGTCGTAGAGGCTGCTCCGGAGTCGACGTCGACCAGCTTGGTGGCGAAATGCGCCTACAGCAAATTCAACTGCGTCTACACACCGGAGCTCCGCATAAGAAGAAGGCGAACTGTGCTGCCTTGTTGTGGTCGACCAGCGCGCTGCTTGTCCAACGACAGCGACAGCGACGACGACGACGACGCGCATAGCGCTGTGCTCAACGAAGAAGGCGCGCTGATCTCTCTGATCAAGAGAGCAAGTGAGAGCGGGCGCGAAACTTGTCTCGGGAGCATCAACTCGAAAATGAACTTTGTTGTTCAAAGTTCATATTCGAGTGTTTCCTTTCGAGAAACGAAGGTCAACACCCCGCTTCGAGTAATAGCACTGCGAACGTTAAAGGTGTTGCTTCCCTTGCGGGCCGATCTAATCTGCGCTTTGCGCTCGGGCAATGGTGCCGCGGCGCTCCAAAGCACGCCCTCGTGGCATTCCCCATCGCGCGCGCAAGTGCTTTGCTCGAGAGCGGGCACTTGTACTGTCCTGCGAGCAGGCGATATCATAATTCGAGCGTCCGCGCGCAATTCGAGGACAGGTCGCGTCTAAAACGAAGTAAAGATGTGCCGGGCTGCATACAAACGCGCTTTCCAAACAGCGCGAGACACCGTAATTCGCCGATTCAAAACGGAGGCGGACCGTCCTCAAACCTGAGCCGTGAAACCGTCGAGGAGGGCTCGGGGTTTCCTCGTTGACAGAGTCTGTCTTCTTCGCCACCTGGGAGAAAAGTGACTGGGATTGGGTATAGAGCGCTTCGAAAGAGAGAGAGAGTTCGATACAGGTAGAGAGCGCTCAGGACACTGGGACAAGCGTGTGTGTGTGTGTGTGTGCAGGCGATACCAGCAGCATTGCAGGCAGGCAGACACTCCACCACCACCAGCGCCGCCACCAGGCAGGCGACCAGTTCCGCTTCTTCCACCGACATCCGTGCCGCCGTCGCCACCGCGTCCCGACAAGCGCGGCTTTCGGCGTCTCGCTCGCTCGTGCGTGCTCTTCCATCTCGACACACACACACACACACACACACGAGAAAGAGAGAGAGCTTTTCGGCAGCTGTCGTGGTGTTGCGCGAAGAGCGGTCGGCCTCCTCTCCCTACCTCGCCTCACCCCTTCACCTCTCTCTCTCTGCGAGCGGCGCTCTCTCTCGAGCAGCTTGGCGCTGAGCGGCAAGCATGCCACACCGACTCACTCCCCAGCAGCAACAACAGCAGCAGCAGCAGCAGCAGCAACTTTACTATCAGCAGCAGCAGCACTACTACCACCAGCAGCAGCACCACCACCACCACGGGTCGGCGGCACACCGCAAGATGGGATCCACCGGGCAGCCGTCGTCGTCGCGCGGCGCCGCGCCTGTGCTGCAGAACCCCGAGCGCCTGCAGCACCTTTCCGGCACGCTCGAGGTCAAGTTCAAGGGCGGCGCGTTCTCCACGTGGTCGGACGTGTTCGTGCGCCTCGAGGGTCGCTGGCTCACGGTGCACAAGCGCGAGCGCGAGCCGCAGCGCCTCGGCGCCATCGAGCTCGGCCCGGGCGTCGAGGTGACCGACCTGAACGACGCCGAGGCGTCCACCAAGTTCCCGCGCCGCTTCGACGTGTTCTGCAAGGGCGGCGCGCTCGCGGCTACGGAGATGGGCTTCCGCACCAAGTCGCGCAAGGACCGGGACCTCTGGGTGCTCGCGATCGCCACCAACATCCACATCCTCAACACCGCCGGGCTCGACACGGCCTACGGCATCGCGGACCTCGAGCCCGTCGTCGTGCGCATGCGCGAGGCGCTGACGCTGCGGCCGATCCGCATCCGCAGCGACCTCGCGATCCGGTGCGCGTCCGGCGAGGACATGGTCGCGTTCTTCGTCGCGGAGGAGCTCGCGGCCGACCGCACGCACGCCAACATCATCGGTCGCCGGCTGCTCGCGATGAACGTGATCCACCACGTCGTGTGGGAGAAGGGCTTTGTGGACTCGGACGAACAGTACACGCTCTCGGAGCTCGACGAGGAGCTCGGCTACGAGATCGAGCACTTCCAGAAGTACCTGGATAGCCGCAAGTTCTGGAAGTACTTTGACAGCGACGGCTCGTCAAGCAACGCGAGCTCGCGCAGCGGGGGGCGTGCGATCCGCAGCGGCGCGAGCTCCAACGGGTCGACGTCGGCGCTGCAGCGCGGGTCGGCCGCGAACACGTCGCAGGCGAGCGCCTCGAGCACGAGCCTCGAGAGCACCCGGACCGCGTCGGCGTCCAAGCTGCCGCCGTCGGTCGACGTGCCGGGGGACAAGAAGGTCAAGCAGTGCGGCGTGTGCAAGAAGGGCTTCAACCCACTACGGCGGCGCTATCTGTGCAGATCGTGCTCGATGACTGTGTGCAGCCACTGCAGCATGTCGCGCAAGGTGGACGCGGCGGACGAGGGCTCCGGGTCGGCGCGCGTGTGCGTGAGCTGCAAGCTGAGCGCGGGCAAGTCGCAGGACGACTTCTACGACCAGATCTTCACGGGGCCGCCGACGACCACGAGCATGAGCGAGATGTCGAACGTGTCCGGCGGCAGCGGCCGCGCGAGCTCGTACTCGCGCGCGTCCACGTCGAGCGCGCAGACGGCGTCGTCGAGCGTGCAGACGGCGTACCTGCCGGCGAACGAGCTGGCCAACGAGGTGGAACGCCTCGTGTCGGTGCGCATCCTGCGGCAGGCGCTGGTGCCGATGGACCCGTCGGTCAAGCAGCGACTGCTGGCCAAGTGCTCGGTAGCGACGGTCGCGACGGACTGTGCGGTGGCGGTCATCGGGCTGCTCGACAGCACCGAGTACGTGATCCTGGCGCAGCAGGGCGCGCCGCAGCTGGGGGAGACCGTGCCGCGCGACAAGTCGTTCGCGGCGCACACGTGCCGCAACGGCTTCCCGATCGTGTGCAGCGACCTGGAGGCGGACGCGCGGTTCGCGGTCAACCCGTGGCGCACGGACGTGCTGCAGACGGCGTTCTACGCGGGCATCCCGGTCACGCTCGCGAACGGCCACACCGTCGGCGTGATCGAGGTGTTCGACGTGAACGCGCGGAGGGCGGGCCCGGAGGTGGTCATGCAGCTGCAGGCGATCGTGAGCCGCCTCACGCAAAGGTTCGAGGACATCTTGGCGAGCGCGCCGGAGGACGACGACCTGTACGGCGCGGACGAGGACGACAACGACGCGCTGTCCGTGTCGTCGATAGACAGCTCGATGTCGGTCGAGAGCCGGCACGAGGCGTCGCTGGGTCCGTCGCACGCGCCGGCGGCAAACCCGACGCCGCTGGAGACTGTGCAGGCGGCGGAGGAGACGCCTGCTGATGCTGATGCTAATGCCACCGGGGGTGCGACCGACAACGAGATGGAGATGCGGCTGATGGAGCTGCTGTCGCAGACGACGACGACACAGGAGCAGATCCGCAACCAGCAGGGCCACATGGTGCAGGCGATCTCGTCGCACTCGAAGCAGATCTCGGAGCTCGCCAAGCAGCTCGAGCGCATGGAGTCGACGCTGGAGGCAAAGCTCGCCGGTGACGGGTCGCCTTAGTAGTCGATAGAAAGGAAGGCATTTTCACACCACACACACACGCGCGCTTGCTCTCCCATCGCATTGTCGTACTCGTAGCGCGCGCACTCGCGAGCAGGAGGAGCTCTCGTGACGATATCCCCTTGCCCCTTGGACGCCATTAGTCTCATTCTCTCGGTTCGACTTGTTAACCTGAGTTAGCTCGTAAGATTCCACTCACTAGTCGCCGATTCCAACAGATTCTCGATTCGTCATAAACCAAAGCAAAAGCGACAAGCATGGAGTCGCGCTTCGAGGTGCTGGAGGAGGAGACGCATTTCCCTGCGAGCCGCGCGCAGGCGGTCGCCAATAAGCCAGAGGAGAATGCGGCGGACGACGCGGCGGAGGCGCTCGTCGCGGCGCTCGAGACGCAGCTGGAGCAGCTCGCGCTCGGCGGCGAGAGCGTCAAGAGCGCGTCGCGCGCCAAGGAGCTCGGCAACGAGTGCGTCTCCTTCTCTCTCTTTCTCATAATGCGCGACAGGCGCTCGGTGTTTGTATGCAGCACAACCTGACGCCGGTTTGTACGCAGAGTGTTCGCGCAGGGCAAGTACCTCGACGCGATCGACTGCTACTCGACCGCACTGAAGCTCTGCCCCGCCGACGCCGACTACGCGTACAACCGTGTATGCGATGAAGTGTTCTCTCTCTCTCTCTCTCTCTCTCTCTCTCTCTCTCTCTCTCTCTCTCTC
>JAASFH010000060.1:0-43371 GCA_023333695.1 Globisporangium yorkense
CCGAAGCGCACACCCACGAGCAGCACGATCACGCTCAGCGCCTGGATCGCGCCAGCCAGGATGTTGCCATACTTCATGTTGAGGAAGTGCACGTCCGCGTCCGGGTGGTCGACCATGATCCATGTCTCGACCTTGTCAGCCCACGAGCGCGCGACACCGGCACCCGACACAGCGTACTCGAGCGTGAGCAGCCAGCCAGCGATGACAGCCGGGAGCTCGCCGAGCGCGTGGTACGCGTACGCGTACGTGCTGCCGGACGACGGGATGCGCGTCGTGAGCTCCATGTACGCGAGCGCGTTGAAGCAGCAGACAACGCCGCCGATGATCCAACTGATGACAGCAGCGGGTCCAGCAGTGGACGCAATGATGGTGCCGGCAGTGGAGAAGATGCCGGACCCGACGGTGCCGCCGATGCCGATACAAATGAGGTCGAAGAGCGAGAGTGATCGCGGAAGATCCTCTGCGTTCTCCTCGGCCTGGATGACCTTCATAGGCTTGGTGCGGAACATACTCTCCAGCAACGACGACATGGTGGCTGTCGGCTGTCTTGTCTTCTGGCCGATGCGTTGAACAGTGTCGAGTGCTGTGGAGAGCAGCGAGGGCCGAGTACGATTCGCTCGTGGAGAATTGGAAAGTGAGCGCTCGAGTGTGAGTGCGAGTGGTGCAGCGTCATCGAGCGAGCGAGTCGCGCGCACAGCCGCGCGAAAGTGGAGGTTGAGGGCTCTTCAAGCCGACGTACGGTTCTGCCGGCAGACATCAGCTCCACGACAGACGTTGGCTCGCGTGCAGCAGCAGAGCAGCATCGAGAGCGAGAGCGAGCCTTCCGCTGTTGGGGTTGGGATCCGATGCCGATCTGTTCGTCGTGATTGGTCTGGAGGACCCAGTGTCGCAGACCTGAGAGACTCGCTGCCTTGCGCTTGCTGGCTGGCTGGCTGGGTGCCCACGGCCATGGCAGCGGCGATCGATCGACTTGTTGAGTTGCCAGTGGACCTGCAGAGAGCAGAGCGACTTGCATCTAGCCAGCCTGTCCGGTGTAACCTGGTGGCAGTCAGCATGGCAGGAGGTGGCGAACATGAAGGGTGAGGAAGAGAGGCTTCGTATACCTAGGCACTTTGATCCTCGCAAAGTGGCGTTGAGAATCCTGCACAGGAAGGAAGATGCTCGTTTCGCGATCCCTGTGGCCACCACCATCACCTTGCACCGATGTTCGCCGCCGAGAGGCACCGCTTCGGTCAGTGCTGACCGAGGCCGTGATCCGCGTGAAACGAGCGCTGATCGAACCGATAGCTCAGCAAACGATATGCGTACGTGCGTGCGTGTGTCGCTCGCTCGCTCGCTCGCCCGTGCGTGCAAAGGACAGAGCTGCGAGTGCGAGGGCGATACAGTTCGCTCTCTCCTGCGTTTGACTTGTCCACTCATCGAGCTAACTTGCAGTTGGGCACCAGTGCTTTTCAAACCTCTTCCCTCGTGTGCGGCCTGGAAGGACTCCGTGCGGGTGCAGCGAATGCATGCCCGTGAAGTCCGTGTAGACACCGATAAGATCGTCGATAGGACGAGGCACTTGATGTGATGAGCGTGGTTGACGGGAGGTCATCGGGAGGATGGGATGGGAATTCCATGTGACAGTCGCACTCTGCCTGCCGATTTGTCAACCAGTTCGCTGTTCACCACATTGTCTGCCCTCGCTCAAGCATGAGCGCGGACGGCACGCACCACCTTCCTTCGCTTTAGGCTTTAGGCTCTTGCCGTGTAGATTGGCTAACTTGACGATGCTCTCGCTCGGCTCGCGAGTACTGTACTGTGCACCACTGGAGCATGTTCAAACATCAGCAGCGAGCTGCGAGTCGTGATCCCTTGCGACCCGATCAGCGTTCACAGTAAAATATGGACTGTTTAGGCTACTGGGCTACAAGACCCCAGGGTCCCCGTTGCTGCGAGAGAGGAGTTCTTGGTGAAACTTGAGCGCTTGCAACCGCAGCGCCACGTGCTTCTCCTCTTCTCGCAGCTGGTCGACCAGCGAGAGAGCGTGGTGCTCTCGCTCTCGCTCGAGCTGGAGCCGCTCCTCGTGCTGTCCTTCGAGAGCCTCCAGAAGTTGGTGCTGCACATGTCGAACGGATAGCACCGGGAACACGCTGTGCGTTAGTCGACTCTAACGCAGTCGACGCCGCGCACAGTCACCACCATCGACACCACCACCAGCAGCACACGCAAACCTGTCTCGTTGCTCGCTCGTTGAGCGCTCGTTGGTAGTCTTGGCGGATCCGCTCCTTCTGGGCGATCTTGGCATGCCGCTCGGTCTCTTCCTTCATCTTCTGCTTCTCGAGTGCCGCCTGAAGAAGACACGCAGCGGCGGCGGTCAGACAGCCTTACGGTACGAAGTCGAGGGAGTCTCGGTCGTACCTTTCGCTTCTCCTTCTGGTTCCTTGCAGACTCGAGCTTGCGCGTCTGCAGCACCTTCTTCTGCTTCTGCTCGCGTTCGGACATGATGCACCAGCCAACACGGCGTGAACACAGACAACACACGGACGCAGTATCTCTCGGTGCGCCTCACCACCAGGAGCTGGAGCTGCTCTCGACTCCGCGGCACCTTCGGTTCTCGCCAGACTGTTGGTTGACGAGGTTGGGTCGCCGAATGCCCATCGTTCTGCTCCATCCAGCCTCCTCGCAGCGGAAGCTGGTCCGAGACCGTCGCAACGCCCTGATCTTCTAGCGCTTTCTGCTGTCGCTGTTGATGACGGTGCGTCGCTACCAGTGCGGTCTCGAGCTTGTTCTTGACGCTCTGGACCTCTCGCAGCACTCGGTCCTCTTGCGCTCGGAAGTGGGCGATACGGCGCGCCAGCTGCTTCGCTGAGTCCTCCGCGCTCTTGCGCGCCACCATCGCGTGATAGATGCTCCCCGTCGAGTCTGCTGAGAATGGTGTTGCGATTGTCTCGACCGTCGTTGCTGGTGCTCTGGACGATGCAAGCGAAGACACTGCTTCGCGTACTGGAAGGTTGTCGTCTCGTTGCCCAGGCGACACGCTCGCTCCAGGTCGAGGAGACACAAGCTGCTGCGTGGCAGCGAAGCTGCTCTTTGGTCGTGCTGGCGGTCTCGCCGGCTCTGTGGCTGTATGCGAGTTCTCGGCTGCTCGCGCTGTGACCAGGAGCTTCTGGTGTCTCCCGTGGTGCTCGGATGCTGCTCTGCTACTACTCGACTGTAGATTCCCTCGCGGTGGACGCGGAGTCGGGGGGACCGCAACGCCACTACTGCTGCGGCTGGCGGTGGGTGTAACATACGCGCCAGCAGAGCCTGGACGCGTGGTCATGACTCGCGGCGGCGGCGCGAGCCGAGCGTGTGACCTAAGTACCAGCAGTTGTCGGCTTCGCTTATTTCGGTGCCACTGCCATCGGACAATGGCGAACCGAGCAGCGCGCGCTTCGGGGCGAACGCCGCAGCCTCCCGCGCCGCTCACTGGGGTCGGTTCTCCTTCGGCACCGCACAAGTCGCGCCGAAGCTCGTCATCTCGCGAAAGTGCGCGTGCGCCATCGAGCGAGAGCCATCGCCCGCTGAACAACAACAGTGCGAAGAGGTGAGCAGCGAAGATCACCTCTCTCGAACACCTTGCTCTCCGACTCACGCGAGAGTTCTCGTTGCGCGTGCAGCCCGCGAGCGCCACCGTCTCGATCTAGCGAGCCGGCGACCGAAGACGAGGACGACGCTGGTGATAGAGCCCACGACGCCAGCCTCGACACCATGCACGAGCAGTTGACGCAGATGCTCGCCGACGTCACTGCGAAGAGCCAGAAGAACCACAAGCGGTGCGTTCTTCGCCATCATGTACATGGTCCTGCCTGACACAGCGCTTCCTGTCTGCGATCACATTCGAACCTGGGAAGATACACCAGCATGCGCAGCAAAGCGACAGGGAAGGACGAGCAGATCGCGAGGCTGCATGCAACGTACGTCGGCGTGTGGTGATCACATGTAGAGCAGACACTCACTACCTCCACAATGATGCTTGACACTCTTCCCAGGTACGAAGATCTCAGCGACCAACTCGCCGAGCTGGAGACTCTGTGCAACAGCAGCAGCGACACGAACCTCGAGACGCTGGACAAGCTCTTCCGGAGCATCCCGCGACACGAGCAGCTGCTGGCGAGCGGTGATTGAAACACTTCCAGTGAGGTCACTGTGTCGCGCGTAACTCGAGGCGTAAGATCCCAAGACGCCATACAAACTTACACGTCCACGACAGCTTCTTCGCGGTCTTGCGGCAGGCGGGACGGCAGCTTGTCCTTGAAGATCTGGTCGAGCGAGAAGTTGGGAGCAAAGCGGAAGAGCGCCGGGTCGAGCAGCGCGAGGTTGCGCAGGAGCTCATCCACGTTCGTCTCCTTCTCCCAGTGCGCTCGCCACTCACCTGCGAGCCGTGCCCATTGCTTCTTGTTCCACACAGTCGAGCACGCGCGCGGGTCCATTCCGCAGTCGATCTGCAGTTCGTCCTTGTGACTCGCTTGTCCGACAGGGTGAGAGCGCGTGGTTGATGGATGGAGTGACGGCGCGCCAGAAAGAGATACCATCCGCGCCGAGATGCTCTCGTCGCCACTCGTCTCGCCACTCGACCTGGGTCTTCCGTTCTGAAGAAACGTCGTCACGTCCTTCGACGGTCGCACCTTCGTCTGCGCGAAGAGCTTCATCTGGAGATCCGGAAGCAGCACCTCGCGCGGACACACAGATGATGACGCCGACGAGATGAACGAGCTTCCCTGAACGATATCCGACAGCGGCGGCGTCGACGTCGCGAAACTGAACAGGCGCGAGCCGAACAAGTGCATCAACGGGTTCGAGTCCGACACGAGCAGGTAGAACGACCGCGGGTTCTCGAACTCGCACACGGACTCGGTGTCGAACGGATACTTGCGTTCCTTGAACGCCAAGATGTCTTCGAGGAAGCGCGATGCGGTGTCTTCGCTCAACGGGAGCCGCGGAGCGGGACCGCGCAGCGGCGGAGTCGAGCAGAACCAGCGCCGAAAGTATTCCTTCGCGTACTTGCCGATCGAGAGCCACTGCAGCGATGGGTGGCTCAGCGACAGGTACGGATAGACGAGGTTGTAGTTCAGGATGTAGCTCAGGAACATCAGCGGCTGGTCGTACAGCTTCCACATCTTGTTCACCGTGACCTGCAAGAAGCGGACGTGCTCCAGCGTTCGTCGCCCAAGCGTGTTGTCCTCCCAGTCCGAGAGGATGTTGCCGTACTGCTGGTGCATTCGCCCGAACTGGTAGAACACGTCCGAGATCGAGAACTGCGAGACGGCGCCGCTCGTCATGATCTTGTGCGTCTCCTTGATCGGGGACATGAGCTCACTGAGCGAGACCACGTTCTCCCAGAACTCTGGGCTCAGGATCGCGCGAAGAACGGACGACGACAGGTGTGTGTCTGCGAGCTCGTCCACCGCGCCCCCGGCGCTGTCCTTCCTCGTTATTGGTCGCGTCGCTCCTGAGAGCGAGGGCGCTGCACTCGATCCACCACCGGAGAAGTCGACGCTGCTTCCGGAACCAGACGCAGTAGTCGACCCGCTTGAAGACGCAGCGAGAACCTTCGACGCGATGATCTTGATCATGTCTTCGTACTGCCGGACCGAATCGATGCATTCGATGAACGAGTACCAGTTGTCCTTGGCCGGCAGCACGAGCGACGCGTCTGGATCGCCGCATTCTCGCCGCAGCACCTTGAGCGCGCGGCGGTTCGAGAACGTTTGCACGATCTCGATCACGTCGCCCATCGTCTCAACGTACACGTCGGAGACGGTCAGCACCGCGCCGAGCAGCAAGCTCAAGAACTGCGAGAAGCAAGGCAGAACTGGGATATCGTGGTTCGAGTGCTCGAGTGCACTCACGGCGAACCGAGCTGCCGCAAAGCCGTTGGTCGAGTCCGCGACGATGTTGATCACCTGGACGCTCTGGTCCTGCAGCGCCACCAACACGTTCTTGATCTTCTCTGCAAACACGTCCGATGTCGGCTCCTCCAAGCCCAAGTCGAGCAGCTCCCACACGCTCGCTTCGCCGAGCGCATTCACGAGCGAGAAGAGCGCGAAGTTCGTCTTCTGGTACGCAGACACCCACGAACTGATCGTCAGCGTGACGCCGACAAGCTCGTCTTTCATCTTGGAGAACTGTTGCTCGTGGGCCGCAGCCGCAAGCGACGCCAGAGACGACGCACGCGGTGTCTCCAGCTGCGAATGCAGCTCGCCAAAGATGCGCGCAGACTCCTTCATCCAGATCCAGTCCCACGGGAGCCCTGCTGCCAGCGTCGCGCTCTGGATCAACCGGTTCAGGAGAGCCGAGCTGAGCGACTTCGACCCGTTACCCTGGTTCGGCAGTAGATGCTCCCGGCTGTTGCTGCGCGCAAGAGCCGACGTGGGGCCGGTTCTCTTCGCAGGAGCGTGTTGCAATCTTGCTTTCGCGTGTATGCTTCCTGGTCGAGTCGCGTTCGCGGGTCCGCCCGAGTGCTTGGACGCGAACGCCGCCGTGGCGGTCGTCCCGATCGTGGACGTCTGAAGTCTCAGCCCGTTCTGCGTCGCGGCAGTGCTGGAGATCTCGCTCGGGAGCAGAGGCAGCTGCAGCGGCATGAACTCGTCTTCCATGCTGTGCCGGTGGGTCTGGACCTGTGCATCGCCCTCTCCACTTGGAGCAGCAGTAGCAGCCACAGCCACAGCAGCAGGCGTAACACCACCATCACCACTGCTGGACGCCGCGACATCCGCAGGCAGCGGGATCGGGTGCGCGCTCACGGCGGTGCGCGCAGTGTTGCGCTTCACGCGCTTGTTGCTCGGCGAGGACTCGTGCAGCAGCATGTCGACGTCGGTCGGGTGCGACTGGTGGCGCTTGCTGAAGCGCTCGGCGTCCTTCTGCGCGCAGAGCATCTTGAGCTGCGCGACCACGTCCTCCGGGCAGTAGAGGCACTTGTGCAGGTGGCGGATCATGTTCTCCGACACGCCGCGGATGGGCTCCGGGTCCACGCCGTGCGCGGCGCAGTAGCGGCAGTAAGCGTTGTGGTGGAAGCGGTTGCGCTTCTCACCGCGCACAAAGTGCTCCCACGCCGGGTGGCTCGGGCGCCCGATGCGCCGCTCGTCCAGCTCGAGCGCCTTCGCGCCACCGCCAGCAGCAGCAGCAGCAGCAGCAGCAGACGCTACAGTAGCTACAGCACTACTGCCACCCGCGGCGACGAGCTCCTGGCTCACGGCGTCCAGCTCCTGGCCGAAGAGACTCGCGGCCGCTGCGCTGACCGTGAGGCCCGCCGCGTCGCCCACGCCGCTGCTGGTCGCCGGTGCCACGGTCAGCAGACTCGGCGCGCCGCCCGTGTAGCTCGAGTAGTCGAAAATCGCCTCGCCGCTGGTCGTGCTGGCGGCGGCGGCGGCGGTCGTGCTGGTGGGCGCTATGGTCGCAGAGCTATTGGTGCTACTGGCGCTGGTGACGGCGCTCGGGCTCGCAGGAGCGGCGTCGAGCGCCATGGCGGCTGCGGATCATCGGAGCAGCAGACACCGTGAGCCAACTTGAAGTGCTTCCTTCGCCAGCATGGCATACTCCTCTCGCCGACTTCTTACCTCGATCGATCGCGTAAATACGCGCGGAAAACCAGCCAACACACACTCGCTTATGTCCGATCGCATAATCGGAAATTATCGAGCCGATCGGGTACAGGTATCAACATGCAGGAAGGAGGAGTGAAGGTGTCGGCGCCGGCCAAGGTGCTGCTCTTCGGCGAGCACGCGGTCGTGTACGGCAGCGCGTGCGTCGCGGCGGCGCTCGACGATCTGCGTCTGCACGTCGCCATCGTACGTGTGTGCTCCACGGGAGTGTTTTGGTACCAAATGTCTGATACTTCCTCGCTCTTACCTCCAGAACCCGACCCCGTCGTCGGCCGCAGTCGAGCTTGTGTTCCGCGACTTGGTCTCCGAGGCGGACGGCGCGCCGCTGCAGCGCTCGTTCCCACTGTCAGATCTCCGCGACACCGCGCGCGCATGCCCAGAAGACGCGCACTTTCTGCCGCGGCCGAGCGCCTCGGTGCTCGCGCGAATCGACGCGCTGCTGACGAAGGAGACAGCAGCGGCGGACGTCGCGGCGCTGCGGCCCGCGCTCTTCCTCTGCGTCGCGCTGCTACGCCCGCTAATGTTGGCAGCGGATGCGAGCGGCGGCGTGCGGATCCAAGTGGCGTCGACCGCGCGCTTCCCCGTCGGCGCAGGGCTGGGCTCGTCCGCGGCGTTCAGCGTCGCGCTCGCCGGCGCGCTCGTGCACTTCCTCGGCAGCAGTTGCGTCGATGATACTACTACCACGAAGGAGGAGGAGAACTCCGCCACACTGGAGCGCGTGAACGCGTACGCGTTCGCGGCGGAGGTGATCCTGCACGGCGCGCCGTCGGGCGTGGACAACACGGTGGCCGCGTTCGGCGGCGCGCTGGTGTTCAAGAAGCAGCCGGAGCCGGCGTTCCAGCGCGTCGCGTGCGACCTCAACCAGTTCCGCTTCCTACTCGTGAACACGCGGGTGCCCCGCTCGACGAAGCAGCAGGTGGCGAACGTGCGCGCGCTCTACGAGGTCGATCGCGTCGCGGTCGAGCGGCGCTTCGCCGAGATCGACGGCATCGCGAGCGCGTTCGTGGAGCTCGCGCGACAGAACGCGCTGTCGCAGGAGGCGCTCGCGCGGTCGATCGCTCGGAACCACGAGATTCTGAACGCGCTGGGCGTGGGCCACCCCGCGATCGAACAGGTGGTGGCGATCTGCAGCAAGTTCGGCGCCGCCACGAAGCTCACGGGCGCGGGCGGCGGCGGGTGCACGCTGTCGCTGCTGCCTCGCGACATGAGCGAGGTGGCGCTGAGGGAGTTGACGTCGGAGCTGGAAGCGAGTGGGTTCCACTGCTACGTGAGCGCGGTGGGCGGCGCCGGGTTCCACGTTGAGCCGTAGCCGTCAGCGCCACGTGAGGAGCAGCGGAGGAGTCTAACGTGTTGCTTACCATCTGAATCTTCGAGTGCTATTAGGTACTGCGGCGGGCGGGCGGTCGATCGCGCTACGCGGACACGGCAGTGGTGGGGCTCCGCATCGGCTCGGCCGGGCTCGGGTTCGACGATGTGGACGACGAGCGCGCCGGCGCGTCGCGGACCTTCGTCGCGGGGCTGCTGGTGCTGTCCCGCGAGCCAGTCGACTGGCGGTGCTGCTTCTCCATCTTGTTGGCCGCCTTCACCTCGCGCACGCCGCTCGCGACGTTGCTCGCGGCGCCGGCGAACCCGCCGACCACGTAGCCGCCCGCAGCGACGCCACTTGCGAGCAGCACGCCTCCGCCTGTCACGATGCCCTGCGAGGTGAGACAGTGCGCACACGGGAGATGATGTGTGAGCGCGGTGCTTCTTATCAGCCATCACGACCGCCAGCAGAAGGATGCGCGCGCGCGCACGCACCGCGACAGGGGCGGCGACCGCGCCGACCGTCGCTTTCTTCAGTCCGTTCATGAAGCTCGGCGCCGGCTTCTCGTTCGCGAGCTCTGCACAAGCACACGTTAGAGCGTTAGAGCGCATCGGACCAGAACTACGCCGTCGAGACGGCGACGCACCTTCGACGTTCGGCGCCTCGGCGCTGCTGTCGGTGTCGGCGTCTGGCTTGCTGCTCTTGCGGCTGCGCGCAGCGTTCACACCCGCCTCGCCCATCTCCTTGACGCCGAACGCGACGTTCGCGACCATGGCGCCGGCGCCGGCAACCACGGCCGCCGAGCCCATGATGACGCCGCTGAGCACGGACTTGCCGCCGTACACGAGCCCCTTCACGGGCGCGTACACGACCCCGCCCGCCGCGCGCTTGAGGCCCTTGGCGCGCTCGGGTGCGTCCGGGTCCATGGCTTCGCCGAAGCGGAAGAAATCCTGGAAGATGCGCATCGCGCGCTCCTTCGTCATGGGCTCCGCGCCGTCCTCGAGCCCTTCCTTGCCGTACAGGTCATCTGCCGTCGCCAATCAAGCCATTTCATCAGCCTGCTATCGTCTCTATATGATACTCCCACACTCAAGCAGCAGTAGTAGCAGCTCACAGATCTCGCGCGTCTCCTTGTTCGAGAGCACGTTGTACGCCTCGCCCACGATCTTGAAGTTCTCCTCGGCCGCCTGCTTGTCGCTCGGGTTCTTGTCTGGGTGGTACTTGATCGCGAGCTTGCGGTAGCTGCGCATACGTCCATCCAGTTCATGTGCAGTTAGTTCCTGGCAGCTCCCAAAGTTCCGCAGAGTGATCGCAGCACGCACGCGGTCTTGATCTCCTGCTCGCTGGCGTCGCGCGCCACGCCGAGGTTCTCGTAGTAGTCGTCCGACTGCAGGTCCGCCGTCATGGTCTGTGTGTGTGTGTCTGCCTGGCTGGCTGGTTATCTGCTGATAGTTAACGTCCGCGTTGCTTTGCTGGCGGCGGCGGCGGAAGAAGAGCGAGTGGTGGCGCACGATGATCACGCTCGCGCACAAGCTCTCGGTGCTTACTGTTGGTGCCGGCAGAATTTCTCAGCGCAGTTCTCTCCCAAATGTGCCACATGCTCGAGAGTACCGTGAACGTCGCACTAATTACGGAAAGCAAGTTGAAGCGCCGGGCGATAGGATGGCTCGGATGACAGCTGCGGCGCTCGTGGTGATGATGGCGCTCGCAACTGCGGCGATGGCGCAGGACGACGACGACGGCAACGCTTCAATGTGCACGCTGCGGCACACTCCACCCGCTAAAGTACGACGTCAATGTGCGAATGCGTCAGAGCAAGACACGAACTGACACCCTCGCCAGAACGCGCCGCCGCTCGTGTTCTGCAACTGGTACCGACACGAGAGCTGCTGCCTCCCGGCACACGACGCGGAGATCGCCGGACTCTTTCAGGCGCTCGTGGACGCAGGCGACAGCTGCGCCAAGTTCCAGAACCGCGCCAAGCACTTCCTCGCGGTCGC
The DNA here is from genome assembly GCA_023333695.1 of Globisporangium yorkense. NCBI lineage: Eukaryota > Oomycota > Peronosporomycetes > Pythiales > Pythiaceae > Globisporangium > Globisporangium yorkense. The sequence continues at coordinate 10,932 of JAASFH010000060.1, forward strand.
CGCGTGCTTCGGCTGCGACCCGGACGAGCCGCGGCTCGTGACCGCGCCGCTTGACGCCGCCTTCTTCAGCGCCGCGCTCACGCTCAAAGTCTGTGCGAGCGTCGCGACGCGCATGGCGCCGGCGCTCTTCGCGGACTGTGGGCTCACGCTCGCAGACGACCGCAACTCGGTCTGCTCGCCCAACTCGGCGGTCGTGCCTGAGGTCGTCTGGCCCGACTGCGCGCACGCGCAGTTCGTGTGCCAGCACCAGCAGACGCTCGAGTGGTCGTGCGCGGACGCGCCGTGCGGCGCTGAGCTCACGCCGCCGGGCTTCACGGACGCGCCTTGCAACGCCTCCGCGCACACGTGCGCCGGCGCGCTCAAGATGCTCAACGACAACCGCGCCGCCAAGCCCGTCAACTACGAGGCCCTCCCGGTCGAGATCGTGGACGAGCAGCTCTGTCTGCTCCAGCACGACCATGACGCGGACAAGTGCCGGTGTCTGCGCGCGCCGAGCTCGAGCTCGAGCGCGACAGCCTACGGCTTTTTCGTGCGAAGACAGCGGCACGGCTTCGAGATCGGCAGCACGGCTGTCGCAGCCGCCGCTGTCGCCTTCGTCACAGCGTTCAACACGCTGTAGCATGCGTGGGGAAGGATGGCACGTATGATTATCGAACCGCATGACGCAGATCTAACACCCTCCCTCCCTCACGGCCGCATCATGAGCGACGAGCCGCCGCCGCGCTGCGGGTCCTTCTCGCTGTCCGTGCGCACCTCCATGCTCTCGAACTCGTCCTTCTCGCCGTCCTCCTTCTTGTACGACGCGCCGCCACCGCCAGCGCCGCGGTTGCCGTACTTGGCAAAGTACGTCCCCTCCATGACCGCGACGAACTCGGGCCAGAGCCCGAGGTGGCTCAGCATGATCTTGGTCGCGGCGGTGAGCGGTACCGAGAGCATCATGCCGACAGGACCCCAGAGCAACCCCCACGCCGACAGCGACAGGATCACGATCACTGGGTCCATCTCAAGCTTCTTCCCGAACACCTTGGGCTCGATGAAGTTGCCGATGAACATGTGGAAGCACATCGGCAGCGCCATCGCAAGGAACTTCTCCATCGGGTTCATCAGATGCGCCGGCGTGATCGCGATGATGCAGATCGGCGCGACCGACGCGATCATCGCGCCGACGTTCGGGATCCAGTTGAGCAGGAACGTGAGGACCCCCCAGACGATCGCGAGCCCGACGTTGAGCGACACGTACACGATCGTCACGAGCAGCGCGACGAAGAGCGAGAGGAAGCACTTGAGCGTCACGAAGCGCTGAATGTCGTGGTCGATCTTGGACCAGACGCCACCGGCGTCGCTCGCGCGCGTGCGCGTGCACAGGAAGTACGTCAAGTAGATGATCGTGACGAACATGACCGACAAGAGGTCCATCGTCTCCGTGAACACGATGCGCACCAGCTTGTCGATGTTGTCGTGCAGCGTCGTCGTGATGTTCGTCGGCAGCCCGATCTGGTCGAGCACCTTCTCGACGCCCTCGACGAGGTGGTTGTACCCGGTCTGGTACGCCGCGGCGTCCAGCGCGTGCACCGAGAGCACCGTGATGTACCCGAGCAGCCCGAAAAAGATGCACACGACGCTCACAGCGCACAGCGACGCGAACGCGCGCGAGCAGCCGCGCGACTTGCGCCGCCGGTGCCGCCCGCGCGACGTACAGATGCAGAGAAAGTAGCGCGGCGACACATCGATCATCTCCACGAGCGGGTCCACGAGGTACCTGAGAGCCCCCACCCCATACATAGTGTTAGCAACTTGTAGTCGGATCAGATGACGAGAGGGAGGCAGCGTACATGAGGAAGATCGCGAGGAAGAACGGCACAAGCACCGCCTGGAACCACGCGAGCAGGTAGCACGACGCTGCGAGTCTAGTGCGTCAACATACACAGCAGCAATCAGTTAAGCCACACACATCACACATACACGTAGCGACCGTCATACAGCAGCAGCAGCAGCTCATGTAGCGCACCCTGTCGCGAGCAGCGCGCCTTTCACCTCGACTGCCAGCTGCCGGATCGGCCCCTCGAGCGCCGCGAGCGTACTGTGAATCGCCGAGTGCTCGCGCGCGTCGTCATTGAAGCGCCGGCGCGGGGTTCCGCCGCCGTCGCCGCCTCCTCCTACAAAGTACGCGTGTGCGCCGCCGTCGAGCGCGTCGCCGCCTGCGACGGAGCTGCTGCTGGAGACTGTGGACTGCAAGCTGCTGGCGCTCGTGTTGGCCACCGTGTTGCGGCGCATGGTGTACGAGGGCGAGCTCGGGTCGTCCAGCTCCAGCGACGAGTACGCGACGTCCTTGCTGCCGCCGAGCTTCATACGGGCGAACGCCACCAGCTCTCTCTCGCTCCCACGTATGCACACTCGTGTGCTGCAGGACGAGAACTATGACTGTGAGTGAGTCTGAGACTAATATACGGCGGCCATAAACGATGCGAAAGCTATCTTTAGCCTCCAACTCCAAATTTAGCTCCAATATGCCATATTTAGTGTATTCTCATTTTTTGAATAATTTTTCACTTTACATAAACGATACTGTCTTTCATGCTCTCAGGCGCGAGCCACACATTCCGAGGGGGACTTTCCAGCAGCAGCAGGAGCAGGAGGCTCAAGCAGCAGCAAGCAGGAGCATGTCGGCGCTCTCCCCGGTCGCGAAGGCGCTGCTGCGCCACCCCGTGGGCCGCGTGCGCGGGGACGGTATCACCGCCACCGTCTTCGGCGCCACGGGCTTCCTCGGGCGCTACGTCTGCGCGGAGCTCGGTGCGTGCGTGCTGAGCAAAGGAGGAGGTTCCGGTGGTCTCCTCGTACTTACTTGGTCCCTAACGTCCAGGCCAGCGCGGCAACGCGTTCGTGGCGCCGTACCGCGGCGACGACATGGAGGCGCGCCACCTGAAGCTCATGGGCGACCTCGGCAACGTGGTGAACATGCCGTTCCACCCGCGCGACCGCGAGTCGATCCGCCAGGCGATCAAGGGCTCGGACGTCGTGATCAACCTCATCGGCAAGCACTACCAGACCAAGCACCTGCTGCCGTGGTGGATTAACTACACGTACGACGAGGTGCACGTGGAGGTGGCGCGCACGATCGCCGAGGTGGCCGCCGAGGTCGGCGTGCCGCGCCTGATCCACCACTCGTCGATCCTGGCGAAGCCCAACTCGCCGTCGGTCTGGGCCGCGTCCAAGTACCGCGGCGAGGTGGCGGTGAAGAAGGCGTTCCCGGACGCCAACATCGTGCGCTCGTCGGTCATGTACGGCCCGGAGGACCGCTGCACGACGTGGTTCGCGGACCGCGCGATCCTCGGCGGTGTGCCCCTCGTGGACAACGGCGACGCCGTGCTGCAGCCCGTGTTCGTGAACGACGTGGCGCTCGGCATCTACGCGATCTCGCAGGACGCGACGATCAACGGCAAGACGTTCGAGTTCGTGGGCGACGAGGAGTACACGCAGAAGGAGGTGGCGGACTTTGTCTTCGACGCGATCAAGAGCGAGCCGAACCTCTTCAACCTGCCGCTGCCGGTCGCCAAGGTGATCGGCAAGGTCGCGGAGCTCTTCCCGGAGCCCAAGATCACGGAGGACTGGGCCACGCAGATGAGCCTCGACCAGGTCAAGACGTCGGACCTCCCGGGGCTGCGCGAGCTCGACGTCGAGCCGTCCAAGATGGAGAAGGAGGCGCCCAACTGGCTCATCAAGTACAACCGCGGCGGCCACTTCCAGGAGGTCTCTGGCTACCACTAAGACAAACGGCTGTAGTGGAAGAGAGAGAGAGAAAGAGAGCGACCGCCTGTCGTGCTGCTTGCTGCGTGCGTGTTGTCGCCTTCGCCCACGAACGATCGCTGCTTCAGAGGAAGGAAGACGACGACGACGATGAGTCTGTGGGCAAGTAACACACCATACAATATAACAACGCAAACACACACACACACATGCATGCATGCATCACCTCTATCTCTTGCATCTTTTGCTTCCTTCGCTAGGTCCATCCGTACTCTACACATCCAAGTCAAAGGTCTCAAAATCCGAGCCATATCGCATTACATTCACTCCTGCCTCTCACGATGCTGCTGACTGCGCTGGTGGCGCGCACGAGCGCCGCCGCCGCCGCGCGCCGCAGCCTCCAGTCGCCCGCGCAGCTGCTCTCCGCGCTCTCTGCCAGCACCAACAGCAGCAGCCAGCGAGGCTTCAGCTCCTCGCCGCTGCAGTTCGACACGCACCGTGTGGTCAAGCGGCTGCAGGAACAGGGTGCGGCGCTCTCGCATGATGAACCGGCGCGAGCCTGACGAAGAAACCAAGTTGATGCTGACATGGAGTATGGCGAGGGCGTGCAGGCTTCTCGCCCGAGCAGTCGGAGGCGATTCTCGACGTCATGAAGGACGCGATGGCCGACTCGCTGGACGCACAGGCTCGGATTGTGAGGACCCGCTACTACGCTCGCTTGTGCTCAGCTTGGTACTAAGAGATCTGACGACGACCTCGTGTGACAGCTCGCGACCAAGTCCGAGCACGTGGAACTCAAGGCCGAACTCTCGGAGCGCGTGTTCAACTCGACGCTCAAGTTCGGTGCGTCCGACTCGGGTGCTGGATGCTGCTAGCATGAGTGCGAGTCGGACGGCTAACAGATTGGTTCTTCCTCCCTCAGACATCGCGCAGCGACACATGCGCGAGCTGCTCGAGCGCGACTTCAACAACCTGAAACAGGACATCCGCATGCTCGAGAAGATCGACTTTGACAAGATCCGCGTCGAGATCGCCGAGATCGAGAAGAAGGTGCGGCTCGGTCGCCACGCGAGGAGGAGGAACGTGCAGAATGCGAGAGGATTGACGGTGATCTTGTGCATGCACGGATGATGTGGCTGGCTGGCGACAACAGTTCCTACTACAGAAGCAGGCGGAGGACGAGACGCTGAACGAGCTGCGGCTGTCGATGGAGAAGGTGGAGAAGCGCATGCTCCAGTATGCGGTCGGTTTCGCAGGCACGATCATGGCCGTCGGCGCCGCACTCACCCGCCTGGTGCTGTAGAGCAGCCTTCGCGCCAGCAGACGCCACAATATCAAGATCAGCAGAACCAGTACCGTCAGGCTTACTGCCGCTCACCTCGACGGACGACCAGATAGACGACGGGAGCTCGCAGAGCATCGATCAACACGCTATTGGAACTCCCTGCTCCTGTCCACAGTCTTGTCCTGAACGCGCGACGTCGCGCTCGCGAGGCGGGACGCGCTTCCGAGGATGTTGCCCAAGATGCCGTCACCGCCGCCCCCTCCTCTCGCGCTCGACGGTCTGCTGCTGTTGACACCGGGCGAAGGCATTCTACCGCTTGGAGGTCGCTGATGGGAAGTCGATGCGAGTGTCACTGAGCGGTAGTTGCTGCTGCTACCATTGCGAAGCGACGAAGATGTCTGAGCGTTCAGACTCCGCTGCTCTCGCGCGTAGAACTTGTGTCCGGGAGGGAAGAGTCCTGGGCGCGGCTCGTCTTCGCGCGGTCGCTTCGGGTGGTCTCGTGTCTCGATCCTACTGTTGCTGTTGCTCGAGCCGCTCGCTGGTCTCTGATCACCCGTCTTCCGCGGCGGAGGCTCATTCTCCAAGCAGAACTCTTTCGCGGAGATCGACTTGGGCGGGTTCACGGGACCTCTGCCGCTTGCTGGTTGTTGCTGATGAGACGCTCGCGGATCGTCTCGCCGATACGAGCTGCCATCCGAAGTGCGAGGGGAGTACTTGTCATGGCTGTACTCGTGGCGCGGTCGCTTGGAGCGACCGTCTCTCGTTTGTTCGTCTCGCCAGCTGTCGTTGGATCTCGAGGTGGAGTGCTCGCGCTTCCGGTAGCCGTCGTGATCTCTGGATGAGTCTCGGTCGCGACGCGGCTCCCGATCGTTGTATGCGTCTCGGTCTCGGTGCGCCTGATGATCTCGGTGCGACTCATGGTCTCTGGACGAGTCTCGATCTCTATCGCTTCGTGAGAACTCTGAGCCTCTAGATCGGGAGTCCTCGCTCCCTGGTCTCGGCGACTCACGATCCCGATCACTGCGCGGCGTCCTGTCAGATCCACTGTGTCTCGACTCCGTACCGCCCTCGCGCTTCACTGTGGCATCGGATGGACTTGCTTTCGAGTGCTCCCTTCCAGACGACAATGGCTTCGTCGAATCCACTTCCATAGTGTCCACTAGCGGCAGCTTCGCACGTGCTGGAGCTTTCGTGCCTGCAGTCACTGGTGCTGCTTCTTGTCCACGTGAAGGCTCAGATGCGACCGTCGAGCCGTCATTTGCTGTTGCTGTCGCACTTGAGTCTGTTGGCTCCAACTTGATCGCCGAGTCTCCTGATACACTTCCAGCAGCACTAGCGGGTGGGGATGGAGCAACACCAGGCAAGGGAGCAGCCGCAGCAGCAGTCGGAGGAGGCACCACAGTCGAAACAACCTGCTTCTTCGCCGCTTTCTCGTGCATCTCCTTGAAGTGCTCGGCTAGGTTCTTGCCCTCGTCGCTCTCCAAGCGGCGCGAGACCTCGGAAAAGCTGCCGCCCCGCGTCTGCACGACCAGCCGGCGGTCCTGTGCGCTTCGTACGAGCGCTGCCCACGTCTCGTCACGCATCAGCGTGTTCACGTGACCGACAAGGAACAAGCAGAACCGCGCACGCGTGATCGCGACGTTCAACCGGCGGATGTCTTTCAGGAAACCGATGCCGCCGCGCTTCGACGCACGCACGCACGAGAAGATGATCACGTCCTTCTCTCGCCCCTGGAAGCCGTCCACAGTGTTCACTTCGACTGAAACCGACTGCGGAATGTTTGAGTGCCCGAGCTCACGCCGCAGCACACGCACTTGCTCCTTGTACGGCGACACGAAGCCCACCGACCAGTTGTTCTTGCGCACCTCCGCGCACATCTGGAACATGTTCTGGCAAATGTCGATGCAGAACTGCGCCTCCACGCGGTTGTACTTGGATCCGTTCATGTCTTCTTCGCTCGAGTTGGCCACGTCGTACAGCAGGAACGGCTGGAAGCACGGAAACTTGTACACGCCGGGACACACCTTCAGCACGCGCTCCATGACGCTTGGTCCGTCCGTCAGCATCCCGCCGTAGAACCGCTTCGATGGGAACTCGCGCAAGAACGGGTGCATGCGGTATTGGACGCGCAGCATCGACGGCGCCACGCCGCTCTCTGCGATGCGCTCGAAGAGCGACCGGTCGTACCGAGCGTTGGCTGCCACCACGCTCTTCACTGTCGCGGGAAGCTGCTTCGGGTCGCCGACGAGCACGACACGCGCCACTCGCTCGCGAATCGGAACCAGTGTGCTCAGCTCGACGGCTTGTGCCGCTTCATCAATGATCAGCGCGTCAAAGCCTCGCTGGAGTCCCGACAGCGGTCCACTCCCCGACTTGGACAGCGTGCACGCAATGATGCTGGCGCGAGAGAGGATCGCAGCAGTCATCTTCGTTCGAAGCGCGAACACCTCGTCTCGCAGACGCCGCACTTCGCCCGAACACTTGGTGAGCTGCGCGTGGATCTGCGCGAGTCCCTTGCGGCTCCTCGGTCCGCCTTCGGATCTCTCGGCAGCCTCTTTCGCCTTCTGGTGGAAGTCGCGGATGGACTTGCGCAGCGTCTGCTGTGTCTCCTGCAGCTCCCGCAGCTGCACCGACTTCGGGTGGATCTCCAGCTCGCGCTTGATAATCTGCGGGAGACACACAGACTTGACGATGTCTGGTGCGTCCTCGCCCGGGTTGCCGAGACGCACGACCGACAGCCAGTCTTCGCTCAGAGCTTCTGGGTGCACACTCGGAGCGCGCACTTTCGTGACCTTCCCGGAGCTGTCCATCAGTCCATCGGTGACGATTCGCAGCACCAGCTCATCCACAGCGCCGTTCGATGGTGCGCATAAGAGTACGTTGTTGCTCCGTCTCACTCGCGCCGCTGGATTCGAGGAGATCACTCTCTGGCGCACGACGAGCGATGAGCCTCCGGACGCTTGAAACGCGGGCTTCCGTGCCGAGAGCTTGTCTTCCAGACGGCTCCGCACTGTCGTCACGTTCTTCAGCGCCTGGATCGTTGTCTTCTTCGGCGCACTGGCAGTCGAGTCGGAATCCGAGCGGCGCAAGATGCTCCCCATCGCGGACGTCACGGAGCTGAGGGAAAACGTCGGACGAGCAGAAGTCTGGTCGCTGGAAGCGAGTTCGCGGGCCGCTTGGAAGTTGCTGAATTCGCCGCTGCTCTTGACTCCATCAGTGCCTGACGGCCCGCTCTTGTCGCCTCTGGGAGTTGGAATTGCGCTACTACTTCGGAGGGTGCTGGTGCTGGAGGGCATGATCGCCAATGCAGGCGGTTGCAGTGCCAGAAAGCCGCTCAACAAACCCATGATCGTCTTCGTCTTGCCGGTTCCGGGCGGACCCTGGAGCAGACTGATGCCGACGTTGTAGTTGTTCAAAACACTGTGCACAGACTGGAGCTGCGATTGGTTGTACTGCGCTTTGATCGCGTCCCAGAGCTCCGACGAAAGGAACCGCGGCGCGCGCCCCAACGCGTCCGTCTCGCTCATCAGTTTCGTCCACTTGTCCTTGAGGTCGCTGGAAAGCGCTTTCACGTCAGTGTTCTCGTGCTTTCTCAGCTTGTTGATCGCTTTGCCGATACTGGTGGACTGCTCGACACACCATCAGCACCACACTCAGGTGTCAGTGCTTCGACCCAAACGCATCATCGTCAACAACCGCGTACGCAGAACGTACCCGCAGATCCATCAGCGTCACGTCCATCTTGTCCAGCCGCTTGAGCAGTTTGAGGATTTTGGTGTTTGCATCAGCTGACCGGGAGCTCCGCAGGTCGTCCAGCGTGGTCGTGATCAGAATCAACTCTGTCTGGGTCGACTTGTACACGTTCGGCGTCAAGATCGTCGTGCGCAGGTGCTCTGGCAGCATATCGACCGACCGCAGCGAGATGTACTCGCGCGCTGACGTCGTCAAGTTTGCGATGCAGTGCACCTTCCACTCCGAGTCGGCGATAGCACTCGCCGACAGCGTCTCGACCGAAAACGACCCCACCTCGTCCGTCACGCTGTCGAGCTCGCCGTCGTTCAAAAACAGCACCTTCACGCTCTCCTCCTCGTCGTTTTCGCCCGGTTTCTTGTTCGGCGTCACGTGCTTCTTGCTCTTCTCAACTTCGCTGATCAAAACGATGCCGATGAGCTCCCGGTTGCCCATGAACCCGGAGCGGGACTGGTTCTCGCTGTTCACGATACGCATCAACACGACATCACCATTGCGGAACACCTTGTCCTTCGGAGTACCGCGGTTACCGTTCCTGTTCTTGAAGAAGAAGCTCTGGGTCACCGCAGACTCGTCGACCTCCGCGATCGTGAAGTTGAGGCACCGCATCCCTTCGCGCGACTTCTCCGACTCGTAGCGCAGCAGATGGCCGCCACCGCTGGAGTAAAACTTCCGCAGTCCCTCTTGCAGCTCGTTGTTGGACTCTTCGACAAGCAGAGGCAGGTACGCGTTCACGTACTCGGAGCTTCTCTTGAAGGTCAAATCGGGCGGCGCCAACACCTTGTCCGACCGCTCGTTCTCGAACTCACGCGTGAGCAGCTGCGGCATGCAGAGCTGCAGGAGCTGGCGGTAGAACGGTAGCAACGAGCATACGGGGATCGGTTTCTGCGTGTTCTTGATGCGGTGGAACAGCCCCGCGAACTGAAGCGCCTCGTCCTGCACCTCCTCTTCTTTCTCCTGTTGCGCTTGCTTTTGCTGTGCTGCATGATCCTCGCTCTTCGTCGCCGTTCGCGCGTAAGCAGGCTGATTTGCGGTGCCGTGAGCGTGCGCCATACCTCGAATCACCTGGGACATACTGAAGTCAGTCGTCTTTGCCTTTGCTTTCGCGTCTCTCTCCATCGGCGACGGCTCTCGTGTTCGCGGAGTCACGTAGTCGGACTCTGTGTAGAAGCTGTGGTTCTTCCGAGCACTCGCTTCCTCGGACATCTTTGTGAAGCCCGTGAGATCCACTTCGACTCGCGCATGCGCTCTCGCTGCTGCCTTCGCACTCATTGGACGGCTCGACAGGCTCGTCTTCGAGGTCCCCGTGAGATCGATGGTCTCCTGCACATGTTTTCTCGGTTTCGAAGGTCGCGACGGATCTGCAGTCGACGAGGTCCCCGCCGGCGCCGCCACTGCAGACGAAGTACCGTCCGAGTCGCGGCTCACTCGCCACTCGGAGATCGTCGACTTCTTGTTGAAGAACCCCGACGTCCTGTCCAATTGTCGGAACTTCTTCGCCACTCGAGCAAAGTCGGTTGAGCGCTTCGACTCGATCGACGAAGAAACGCTTTTGACGCTCTCGACGTGCCGCAGAGCGTTGTCGTCCAGCACCACCCCGCTTCGCAGGAGCGTCTCGAGCACAATCATCAGCAACTCCGCCGCTCGAGGCTTCTCCGCTAGCGAGCCGAACTCGATGCATCGCACCAACGAGACAATCAGACCTGCCGATCGCTTCGTCGCTGCGTTCTTGTCCTTCATCTTCTCGGTCCAGAACACCCAGAACGTCACCGCGAAGTCCAGGATGCGCACCAGAACCGACTCGTCTACTTTCACAGCGCCCGGTTTCTTGTTGGGACTGTACAGTCTCGAGAGCAGCGATACGAGGAAGTCGTTGATCAGGATCGGGAGCTTCTGGAGGTTCACACTCGACGCTGCGTTTGCACCACGAGTCGCTTTGGACGAGTTCGATGCCGAGGTGTCTTCGAGGATCTTGAGAAGCGACGCCCCCAGCATCTCAAAGATCTTCGTCCACACGAAGATGATCTTTTTCAACGTTGGTATCGCAACGACCAAGTGGAAGTCGTACAACCGAAACGACTGCAGCATCGAGAGCATGCCGCGCAGGAACGCCTCCGTGTTGCGGTGCACCGCGACCAGACAGGACTCCATCACCGTTTGCTGCTGCGCTGGCGCATTCTTTGCCGCTGCGACGTGAGCGAGCAGTCTGCGCGCAGCATGGGAGGAGGCGATCAGTATACCGGTTGCAGACACCATTCCGAATACATAGCAAAGCGAAACAGGTGAACGAATGTACCTCTTGATGCTCTGGTCGACCGCGCTCGTGGGGTTTAGCAAACACAGCGTCGTGTGCTGCGCGACGACTGGAAATCGGAGCGGGTTCGTCAAGCCTTTCACCAGCACCTCGTCGCAGATGCGCTCCAAGTACGACATCAGATGCAGCTGGTACTGCTTCAGCACCGCGTTGAAGCTGACGATTTCTTCGCTCGGGTTCGCTTGCGCCTCCACGACGTTCAGGATCTCGGAGATGCCGCCGATGGACTCGAACAGTGCGCCATGCACCGCCACAGGAATCGTTGCGATCGCCTTCCACGCACACAGCTTCCCGAGCAGTCCAGTGATGATCGGCTTCGACTTGGTCATCTCCTCCACCTTCTTCTGCGACACACCTTCGTCACCTCGCACCAAGCAGGTGAACACAACATCTCGCGCGAGCAGCAAGTGCTTGCTCAAGATCGTCGAGCACGTGATCGCAGCGTGGTCCACGAGCGCGGACACATTCTCGGGGTTCACGATGATTTGGAACAGGTAGGTTGCCCACATCAGCTCCAAGTCGCCTCCTGTTGACGGTCGAGACTTTGATCCGCACGGCCACCAGAATGCGCTCTCGGACACCGAATAGTCGATGAGCTGCGACTCGGGAAGTGCACCGTCATCTCTCGCCTGCTCTTTCTTGCCCCCGCTCTTCGTCGCAGACTGTAGACGCGGATCGTAGCAGTCGCAGATGATCGTTGAGACTGCTTTCGATGATGCCACCGCCAGCGACTGGTCCGAAAAGTGCAGCAAGCTCTTCTTGCCTTCGATCAGGAACAGCAGCAGTCGTTCTCGAGACTGGAGGTAGAAGTCGAGCTTGAGACGATTCGACTAAGTACCGCACACAGCAAGCGCACAGAGTGAGAGTGAGCCACCACGGTTGGTTGGCGAAGAGCATCAAGCAACTCATACCTGCTTGCTTGAGAGCTGTGGAGGGCGACTTGACGCGAGCAGTAGCGGGAGCAAGTCGACGAGCTGCTTCGTCACGAACACGCGCCACGATGGTAACTGACAGTGCTGGATGACCATCTCGAGCACCGTCTTGGGGGAGTGCACCGTGTGGTTCCAGAACCGGTGGCCCAAGCACCGAAGCATCACAGCATAGCACTTGCAGATCTGATAGCATGTGCCACAAACAAAGCATCTCGTCAGAGCGACGGACCAGTGCAACTTCGGACACGCAGAACCTCGCCCTCGACGTACCACGAACGTGATTTGCTGGTTCGTGGTCGTCGGATCCGCTTCGTTGAGGTAGTTGAACACCAGGTCCGGCAGGTTGTCGAACGACTCGAGCATCACTTCCAGACTCGTCTCGTCCATTTGCTGCATGATCGTGTCGAGCGCGGCCCACAGAGTCTGGTTTGTTGGCGTCTTGATGCAGTTCACAGGCTCTAGAAACTGTCACGCAGGCACGCGCAGTGAGTCGCGCTGTATGATCAAAGTGTGGATATGCGCATACACCAAGTGGTCATCGTCGTACCAGCGGCAACTCCTCGGTCGTCTGCAATTCGAGCGACAGCACCGACACGTTGAATAACGCGCTCTCGAGGATATACATCCACTCGTCGAGCACTTTGAGGAACGGCTGGTCCTGTCCGCTCTCCCCAGACAGATCGATCTGTCCAAACTTCTGCACCAGCGAGATCCCCCACGCTCTGTGCGGTGTCGAGAGAGCATTAGAAACAGTCATTACGACGCCTCACCTCACACCAACGAACTAGGTCGCTGTGCAAGCGCACCTGACGCCCGCATCAGGCGAGACGAGCAGCTGGTACACGCCTGGGCAGTGGCGCAGCAGCTCGTAGTCCAGCAGCTCCTTCACCTCCGCTGGCGCGGTTGACAGCCACTAGCAAACACACGCAGATACACCCAAATGAGCCACCACTACCGCTCAAGAGGGTCCAATAGACCGACCGACCGACCTTGGAGATGACACGCACGACGCGAAAGTCGGAGAGCAGGCGCCGCTGGCTCAACACCTCGTACATGGCCGTGGACAGCGTCTTCGCGGCGCGCTCCTTCTCCGTGCGTGACGCCTGCGCGACGCCCGTCAGCAGCGCACCACCGGCACCCTTGAGCGCGAAGACGGCGTGCAGGCGCTCGGCGTCCAGCTGCGCCACCTTGGCGAAGAACGCCTTCACGGACGCCGGCGTGAACTCGTACTCGAGCTCAATGCGCACGCTCGGCAGTGACGCGTGGTAGATGTCGACGCTGTCGTCGTCACAGAGAGAGAGAGAGAGAGAGCACCAGCAGGAGAGTGATGATCAGCGACCACCCCATCACACACAGCAACGGCAACTCGTGACGACGCACCACTTGCAGCAGAGCCCCAGCTGCGCCGCCATCTTGTCGACGAGCACGCGCACGCTGTCGGTGGCCGGGTAGAGTTCCAGCAGGCGCGTCATGAACACCATGAGCGCCGGGAAGCGGCACCACCAGTGGCCGTCGAAGACGCCGAGCAGGAACTGCCCCACGCGCGCGTACAAACGCTGCTTCTCCAGCAGCAGCTGCGGTGTCGGCGCGTCAGCACAGGCAGCTGCGCGCTCGCTCAGCTGCGCGATCTCGAACTCGAAGGCGCGCGCCTGCGCGTCCATCGCGGCGGCGCTCATGCTGCCGCACACGCACACCCGCCGCTTCTGGGAAGCGATCTGTGCACCTCCGAGCTAAAAAAAGACGACTGAGCGCGTTTTAGATTGATGGAGGTGGCCAAATTTCTAGATCTGAACCCAACCAAGTTGAAGTGAAGCTCAAAAGCACTGGTTGATTCCGCTTGGTGTGATGCGAGGAAGCCTCGTCAAGGCAGACAGACAACGTGTTCGTGCATTAGCGCAACGTTAAGTGTTGACCCGCTTGTCTACAGCTCACTCGGACTAGTGAAGAATCGACGCGCTCGCTTCTGACTCCGATCATGGATTGTGTTCCATCACTTGGCGTTCTCCTCCATCTCGATGTCATTGATGCGCTTGCGCCACCACCAAAGTCCAAGGTACGTGTCGAGACGCTGTGTGCACCGGAGTCGCAGCTCGGGGCGAATGAACCCATTTACGCTCGACGCAAGTTGTGCGACGCCATACTCTTGCAGCGTCTCGAAGCAAACGTCACCAGCTCGGGTGTGTCGCGGTTGGCGCTGCGCTCCTGCTTCTTTAGGTGCGATGGCGAGATACAAAGCTAGTTCCCACCAGTTGCCCCCCAAACTGCTCGATCTGCTGCGCCATGATCCCACCAGATCGCTCACGGTCGATTGCTGTTGATCTTGATGCGGTAGACTACACAACGACCCAGTAGCATGTAGCGCAGCTCAAGCATCGCTACTGGTGCCGGAACGGATGAATTCGCGAGTGAACACGTGGTTAGAGAGTGATCCAGCCGTCGAGGTCAAGCCTGAGCCACGCTCGATTCTCAGGACGGACTCTTGGTAAGGTGAATGATGAGGCTGCGCACAGCTCATCGGGCGATCCCAAGCGACCTCTAGCGACACCTAAACGACGTTCATGTTGCCGAGTGGCCGTCGACTTGAGCGTCTGGCCGTCCGAGCTGATCGCAGTGTACCAGAAGGAGGACAAGGCGCGGCGCCTGATCCGATCCCTGTGCCCAGCATCTTGGTCCATGAGGAGAACGAGCGAGTGTTCCGCATCGCGCATGAGTTTGTACGGCCGAACCCGGCGCAAGCGCGCCACCCGAGTTTCCAGTTTGACGAGGCACTCAAGGCCGCGATCTCGCTGTTCCGAGGGCTGCACACCTCGCGCATTGCTCCCAGCAGCAGCGAGCAACCACCTGGATGCCGTGACGTATCTGCTCAAGCATCGCCAGGAAGGGCGCTCGCTCAGCGCGATCACAGCGGCCACCCATCAACCATGGGTTCCTCGTCGAGCACCAGCCACACTACAAGAGCTGCCCATGCTCTACTGAGCACCAAGCAGTTTGATGTCACTCGAGGTCACTTGCCTCGTCGATCTTGCGTCGATCTCAAGGTCGCGCACAGAGTGCATCGTGCTGCATCCGTCGCACTAAGTACGACACAGCGTCACAGCCGCCACGTAGGTCATGTCGATGCGCGTCATTCGGGCGAGCATCAAGACATCAGGAAGCGCATTGCGATCGCCCTCCAACTTGCCATTCCCGAAATGGCGCGCAAGGCAACAGCGTTCGCGGCACTCGCAGGGCCACCACTGGCAGTGGCGGCGCTGAGCTTCGTACTGGGCGGCGCCGGTGCGCTGCTGTCAATCGCGCTCGGTTGCCTCTCGGCGTTCGTGCTCTGCGACGCGTGGTACTTCGCGCGGCTGGCGGGCGACGCGCTCTTCGAGTCGCTGGTCGAGCGCGGCTTCGTGGCGGCGCCAACGCCGCGCGCGCTGCTGGCGACCGGCGCGATCAGCGGACGCGTGTTGCCCGGAGACATCGACCGCAATGGGCACTGCAACAACGCGCGGTTCCTGCGCGAGTGCGGCTTTGCGCGGCGGGAGTTCTGGCAGGTGTGTGCGTGCGTGTGTGCACGATTGCGAGCGAAGTGTGGGTCTGCATGAGATGCGAGAGGGGAGGAAGAGGAACCTGATGGATGTGATGGCACATCGCCACGTTGTTGTTGATGGCGCCGCCGCCGACGACGACGATGAAAAGCGCAACGGGCTGTGGCGGGAGCTCACGGCGCACGGCGGCAACCTCGTCGTCGGGTCGCAGAGCGTGCGCTACCGTCGCGAGCTGGCGCTCGGCGAGGCGTACTCGCTCGAGACGCGCGTGCGCTGCTGGGACGCGCGCGCCTTCTACGTCGAGCACCGCTTCGTGACGCAGCGAGCGGGCGGCGGGAAGCCCTTCGTGAACGCGGTCGTGCTCGTGAAGAACTCGGTGCTCGGTGCGCGCTCGCCGGCGGAGCTCGTCGCGGCGCTGCTGCCGGCGCTCAGTGAGCAGGCGCGCACGAGCCCGGAGATGCCCGCGGACGTGGCGGCGTGGGTCGCGAGCAACGACCTCTCGAGCAAGCTGCTGCGCGCGGAGAGCGGTCTGTGAGCGAGCAAGCGAGATAGGGAGGGGGAGGGAGGGAAGTGGGAGCCAAGTTGCATGGAGCGAGACACCAGTGGCGCGGGACGAGGCAGCTTGACACCCACGCACGTCGACGACAGGACATGGCATATAGAGACATGCTTCGCGAACGAGAGTCATCATTGCACTGGATTACTACTGGTCGGCTTCGCTCGCAAGAGTGCGCCTCATAAATACTGTGTGTGTGCGCGCTTGTGACTTGTTGTGGGTGTGGAGGGCAGAGTACGAGGCGGCTCGTATTGCCTGTTGGGTTGATCTCGATGGCGGCGACGGCGGCAGCGGCGGCGCAGGATCCGAGCGGGGCGGGTTGATATGGCACAGTAGCTGGTCGTAGTTGGTACACCGTCCGAGAGCGCGAGCAAGCAGGATGCCTTGCTGCGCGCACTCACTCTCTGTCCTGTTCCACTCGCCGTCGCTGTCGTCACCATTAGTCGAGCGCGCACTTAGGCGTCGTCTTCGTCTTCGTCGTCGTTCTCCTCGCGGTCGTCCTCGGAGATGGAGCCGAGTCCGCCCTCGGACTGGCGGCTCGACGGTGAGCTCGCGAGCGAGGCCGCGACGTTCAGGTAGGAACGGCGCGGGAACGAGAGCTCCTCGAGGATGAGCTGCGCCATCTCGTCGTCGTCGCTGAGCGAGAGGAAGCAGCTGAGCTGGCGGTGCGCGTCGAGCGTGAGGGAGTCCATGGTGTCTGGCGGTTGCTTGGTGGCGGCGGAGGGCTTCACTTTTCACGCGTGTGTGCACGAGCGGGGAACTTGATGAATGAAACGATGTGTGCTTGCTCGCCGCCAACCGACTGACCTCAGCAGCGAACCTCCCGCTGCTCCTCGAACTCGAAGCACACAATCCACAGTCGTACCCCCTGTTGGCCCTGTTTCTGGTGGCAGTCGCCGGCCGCTTCGTCCGCTCGAAAGCCGATCCTGCTCTTCTTCAAGCGTCCAGGCGCGTGACATCATCTGTGGCCGAGTGGACGCTCGGGGCATACAAACGACAAGTCAAGAGCGCGACGCGCCGCCCGCGCGCGTCATCGCATGACGCAGTCATCTATCGGGTCTCCGAGGTTTACTCGATGTGGGACACGCCTTGGTTGAAAAATAAAGAATCGCAAAGTTGCGTGGGTGCGATTCGCAATACACGGTGCAATAGACGCAGTGTTCTATCGAAATTGAGTTTGAGAATAAGCACAAGTTTTGTCACTGTATCATGTTAAATGCACCTGCTAGTGGCATAAAATAACCTGCGAGAGTTGATATCCAGTATGGCAAACACCACATTCGAACTGATTTCCAAAACCGCACGAAACGAGTTTCGCTGGTGCTTCGAGAACTCTGCCTTGTGCTGCTGCTGTTGCTGCTTGGAACGTGGACTTTTGCGCGTGCTGTCGAGAACGGCTGCTGCTGGAAACTACTCACGCAATGGCAGTGCGACATCCAAGTCTCCGGCATCATCATCATGTGCAGGAGCTAGCTTACATCCAAGCAAGCCGCAACACCCAACCTTTTCCTAAGCACCATTAAAAACTCCAGACTTTGCGTTCTGCTTGTTGAAAACAAGCAGAACGCAAAGTCGCGAGTGAGCCTGGCATGACGTCACGCGCACAACGAGAGCGCGTCGACGGCGACCAGCAAGAGCGGAGATGGATACACGCGGCGGCAGCGGCTGAAAGCTTGCTCTCTTCCTCAAGAGAAGAGCTCGTGCCCTCTCTGCTCCCGCGATCTGGTCCAGTCAATCAATCGCCCTCAGATTTAACGGCGGCCCTGTCTGCGAGAAGAGCTCCCAGCACCCAGCCCTGCTGTGCTCCATCTACCACCGCAACTGCTGGCAGAGATTTCAGCCTTTTGATGCATATCATGTCTGAACTCCGAGCTACAGCAAGCCTGCCATGCGTCGTGCAAACACACAGCTTGGCGCGTGGACGGACTCTCATTGCCCCCAGCATGGCCTCGACGCTCATGCATGCGTCCAGCCGAGGTCTCCTCCTACCTACCGGTACGCGGCAAGATGGTCCGCCACCGTTGCGATCTTGCAGCAGGGTTCCATTTTTATTGGTGTGCCGTTTCGTTGGCAGTTACAAAATGCAGCTGACGCGCAGTGGTGACGTCGATCAGCGAATTGCGTCATAAATTGCGGTCTTATATTTTATACAGCCACATTGATCACGCCATAAGACTGGTTTATATCACTATAGACCTTTATTGCGACAAGCCGACAAGCGCTCTCCACCAAGGACGACACCAGCACCATGGCACCACCATCGAGGAAGCGCGCGAAGACGCCGCCCGCAGTCTCGGAGCGGGACGTGCCGCTCGAAGAGCGACTGCGCCAGAAGAAGAGCGGGTTCGCGCTCTTCCCGGCCACCTCCGCCGCCTCTCACTCCGCAACCCACGACGACAATGGTAGCGACAACGAGGACGACAACGGCCAACCTGCCGCCAGTAGTAGCAGCGCCGCCAAGATGAAGCGCAGCAAGAACCGGCCGCTGGAGCTCTCGTCGCGGCGCCAGGTGTCGCGCTTCAAGAACGTCGTGGAGGTGAAGAAGAAGAAGGTGCTGGACCCGCGCTTCGACGCCACCGCCGGCCGCCTCAACGATGACCTCTTCGCCAAGTCGTACGCCTTCCTGGACGAGTACAAGGTGCGCATGCGTAGGTGCTGGCGCTTAGGAGTACGCGATTACTAACGTGACGGGTATGGGGATGTGTGTGGCGCTCGTGGCAGCAATCGGAGCTGCAGGAGATGAAGAAGCAGCTCCGGAGCGCGAAGAGCGTGACGCGGAAGGAGGAGCTCAAGGTGCGTCGCTGCTGCTGCTGCTGCTGCTGATGTGATGCTAGTGGTAACGATTGACTGTGGATATGCTCAGCACGAGATCAACCTGCGGTCGCAAGAGCTGTCGGAGAAGACGAAGAAGGAGAAGATCAGGTCCGCGCTGACGAAGCGGAAGCGCGAGGAGCGCGAGGCGGTCGCGAGCGGCAAGAACCCGTTCTATCTCAAGGTCCGTCCGTGTGTGTGTGTGTGTCATTCGAGGTGATCGATGCATTGGCTGATACTGACGTTGCGTCCGTCGTCACCTATGCACTTGTTCAGCGCAAGGACAAGAAGAAGCTGGAGCTGCAGACCAAGTTCCAGGACCTGCAGGAGAGCGGCAAGCTGTCCAAGTTCATGGCGAAGAAGCGCAAGAAGAACGCCAGCAAGGACCACCGCTGGCTCCCGACGCAGCGCAAGACCTGATGACGCGGCTCGCTGCCTCCAGGTTGCTCGCGTCTCTCTTCGCCTTCGTATTCATTCTAATAGACTTGTGCTTAGGTGCACCCCCAGTTGCGAGCGAATGATGGCGGCGGAGCGTGTGTGCAAATAGCTTTGGATGGCGTCCAGCAGCAGAAGGCATGGACCCGACAGCGCAGGACCGGCGGCCGCCGCCTCGGGTCACGATCGCGCCGAGTGCGCAAGCAGACTCGGCTCGCCGGTCGACTCGCGCACCAAGTCTGACGCGCCGGCAGTCTCGAGCCAGCAGCTCCTCCCTTGACCGCCGCGCCTCCATCGGCTCGCTCAAGGGGTTGGCCGACAATGAGCCGAAGCCGTCCCCGACAGCACTCCGCCTCAAGTCGCTGGCACGAGCGGTGCGCGCCAGCCACGCGCTCGGCACGCTGCGCGTGCGCAAGAAGTACGTGATCCCGCTCAACCAGTTCTCCGGCGACGAGATTAGTATGGACATGATGGCGATGATCGACGACACGTCTCCGATCGGCACTGCTCCCTGGGCGAGCGATGGCAGCAGAAGCGAGCGACTCGGAGCTCCCGGACAAGCGTCGCCAACGAATGCAGAGAGCAGCAAGACGCGGTGGAAGAGTGCGTACAAGGCAGTCGGCCGCGAGTCTCAGCTGACCGACGAACCTTCTGATCTCTCGAGTGCCTCCACTTCGGCCAGAGCGCCGATGCTACGGAAGCTGAACGATGGCCGCGGCGGACCGAAGGCGGCGCTAAAGCGCCTCGGCTCCATCCGTGGTGACCTGAACGTACTCCTGAACGGACCCGCCGATCTGCAGCCGACGCAGCAATCGCCTCCGCAGCGCACGGAGCTGCCGGAGAACCTCGACGCGCGGATCTTCTGCGCGCGCTCGCTGTACAAGCTGTCGTGCCAGCCAGGCTCGGAGCTCGCGATCATCCAGGGCGGAGCCATCGCGCAGATCGCTGACTTCAGCGACATCGACCACCCGAAGCTGCTGCGGTACTGCGCTGCGACGCTCGCGAACCTGACGACCGACAGGAACGCGCTCGAGGCGTTCGTGCGCTTCGACGGCATCCAAGCGCTGCTGGAGCTGAGCTGGGCGCCGTGCCTGCACGTCAAGATTCTGTGTGCGACCGCCGTGCTCCGCATCAGCCAGCATGCGGCGCTCGCGCAGTCGCTCGCTCGCTCGAAAGTGGTCATCGAGCTGCTCTCGATGCTCGCGCTGCCGCTCGAGCCGCTCCAGATCCTGCTCGTGAGCAGCTTCGCGAACCTCGTCTTCCACGGCCACCTCTTCCCGGACCGCGTGTTCGTCGGAGAGCCCCACGCAGTCCAGAACCAACTCGGCGTGATGAGCGTGGTCGGCCAGTTCGCGTCCGCGCCGACATCGACGCAGTTCGCGGTCGAAGTGCTGTACAACCTGTCGCTCTACCGAGTGAGCTGCGCTGGCGCGCTCCGTGGCGGCGGTGCCGAGGCGCTCCACGCCCTCGCTGCGCTCGTGTGCAAGGTCACCGAGGAGTCCGGACCGTCCAGCGCGCGGTTCATGTCGGCGACCAGTACGCCGGTGCGCAACACGCGTCCTCCGTGGGCATCAAACACCGAGCTGGTGATGCGGATGCTGCACTTGATCGCCGAGACGCTCGGGAACTTCTCGGCGTTCGTCGAGTTCCACGGCGTGCTCAGCACGAACGGCATGAAGACGCTGTCGCTGCTGCTCCACGGCGCGCTGCGCGACGTCGGGAGCAAGGCGTACGGCGCGATCGCCGAGAAGCGGCTCAAGAACACGATTGTCGCGTGTTCGCGCGCGCTCGCGAACTTGTCGGCGAACGAAGAGCTGCGCAAGCACGCGTTCACGCAGGAGATCGTGCACATGACGACGCGGCTGGCGCTGCTGGATCGCCAGCGGTTCGCGGCGTCCCAGGACGACGCGCAGGTGTACTTCCACAACGTCCTGCGCACGATCTGCAACCTGAGCTTCAGCGACACGTGCACGGCGTACTTCATGGAGTTTCCGCAGGTGCTGCCGCTGCTGCACGCGGTTGCGATCGCCGTGGAGCAAAAGGCGGAGACACCGGACGACAAGGTCGTGACGCCGCGGAGCAATCTCTTCACCGGCGAAGACGTGAAGGAGGACGCGCTCGTGACGATCTTGAACCTCGCGCAGCAGGCCGCGTACGCGAACGACTTGGTGCGCACTCTGGACGGCAAGAAGCTCGCGATCGCGGCGGAGGACCCGAGCCACTCGGGGCACCTCAAGTACATCTACTCGCTCGTGTTGTGCAACCTGCTCTTCGAGAGCCGCCTCCAGCAGGTCGTGTACGGAGAGCTCGTGGTCCGGTCGCTCGTGTACGGCTTCCAGTTCTTCGGCCCGGTCACGGACGACGCTCCGGACGGGAACGCGGAGCAGATGCTGTACAAGGCGCTGAACTTGGCGTTCGGTGACGACCAAGAGCGCTTCCTCGCTGCGATCTGCATCATGGTGAGCGAGATCATGGATCTGGCGAACATCGAGTGCGTCATCACGCTCATCCTCGAGTGTCTGAAGCGTCCGCTGGAAGTAGCAGTAGCACCGGCGGAGGGGGTGGTGGCCGTCCCAGCGTCCAAGGCAGCAGCAGCAGCAGGCGGGCGAAAGCCACAGCGCGTGCTGCCCGTTCGGCGACGGCGAATCGCGTGCTACGCAGCCGCCGCGCTATACACGCTTGCGAGGGCGTCGACCCAGCGAGGAGACACGCACAACCTGATCTACTCGCCAGCCATCGAGGTGACGCTGATCGCAGTGTGCGAGCGCGCGAACAACACGGGGCTGGCGAGCGGCTGCGACCCGCAGCCGAGCAGCTCCGTGTATTGCAGCACGACGCAGGCGTTCTGCGCGGCGAGCCTCTACCAGATGTGCGCGTCGGGCCACGCCAGCCCGCGCATCATCCAAGCGCTGATTGCGTGCTGCAACGGGAACGAGGAGACGCTGTCGCTGCTCGCGTGCTCGGCGTCGTTCGCGATCATCTCGTTCACGCCGGAAGGGCGGAGCTCGCTCATCGCGAGCGCGCACCTCGCGAAGGCGCTCAACCGACTCGGACGCACGAGCCACCCCGAGTGCCAGCAGTACGCGGCGATCGCGGCGTGCAACGTCTCGACGCTTGCGTGCCTCTGGACGTCGACGGAGCTCAAGGACTTCATCGTCATGGCGCTGCTGCGCGCGAACTCGGTGCAGGCCAAGCAAATCCACGCCAAGACGCTCTCGAACCTGCTCTCGCACGTGCCGACGCGCGAGAAGGTCGTGGAGGACGGCGTGCTGTACGCGCTCATGAAGCTCTCGCAGGTCATGGCGAACCGCAGCGCGTCCGCTCCGCTCAGCAGCCACGCGGGGGCATCGAGTCCGGAGCGAGAGCTCGGCTGCTCGGTGGACAGCGTCGAGCCGCAGCCGTCGACGAGCGCGACGGACGAGGTCTTCAGCATCGGGCTGCAAGCGCTCTTCAACCTGTCGTGCGAGCACCAGTACCACCAGCGCCTGCTCAGCAACGGCGTCATGCCGTACCTCGCCGCTCCGGTGCTGGGCAAGCACGCGAGCTCCGCCTCCGCTGCGACCACTCTGCAGGCGAACGAGCCGCTGCTGACCGCGTCGTCGTTCCTCTTTTCGCACACCGCGAGCCACCAGCCGGTGTGCGCGCTGACGGTCGAGAGCCGGCGGTACGCCATGGGCATCCTCTGCAACCTCTCGAGCTACGCCGCGAACCACAAGGAGCTCATGAACGCGCAGGTGACCGACCTCATCCGCAAGTACGCGGACCAGGACGTCGAGACGCGCGCGTCGGCCGCCATGGCGCTGCGCAACCTCAGCTGCAAGCAGCCGTGGGTCGAGATGCTCTGCGAGCGCAAGACGCTCGCCCTGCTGCTCGCGTTCACGCAGTGCGACCACCGCGATGTGCGGCAGTTCGCGGTCGAGGCGCTCGCCAACTGCTCGCTCGTCACGGACTCGCTCCACTTGTACGGCGAGCTGCGAGTCGCGCGCGCTGTGCTGACGCTGCTCGAGCGCGTCTCGACTGGTGCGAGCCTGGAGGACGATGAGGCCGAGCTGGACCGGCAAGAAGCCGCGATGGAGACGTGCATGGCGGCGCTCAAGTGCCTGCATAACCTCGCGTTCGACGACGCGCTGGCGGTGAACATGGCGGAAGAAAACGCGGTGCTGCGCCTACTCCCGCTCCTCGAGCACCGCTCGCTCGGAGGCGACGACGAAGCGTGCCTTCGCACTGCCACGATGGTGAACACCCTCGCTGGGAAGCCTCGGTGCGCGGAGCCGCTGCTGCAGCAGCGTGTCGTGAGTCTCTGCGCGCTTCTCCACCGCCTCAACCCCGAGGACGAGCACATCGCGTTCGAGTGCGTCAGCATCCTCACGAAGCTGTCAACGTACCAACAAGTGCAGGAAGCGCTCACTGAGACGCAGGCGATCGACGTCATCGTGAGCATCTGCTCGTCTTCGTGCGCGCATAGCGACATCCGCATCCGAGAGTGCGGCGCCATCGCGATCCGGAACCTGACGCTGAGCATCACGGAGCACCTGTCGTTGTTCTACGGCGAGAGCGGCTTAGACGGCGTGGAGAGCGCGCAGGCTGAAGGAGCGAACACGCCAAGCAAGGTAGCGTGCACAGGCGGTCGCTGTGCCGCGGACCAGGAAGACTTCGAGACTGACAGCGCAGCGGAGGGGCCGCGGGTCAGCCGGCTGATCGAGCGGCATCTGCTCCATGGGATCCGCTACTTCCAGCGCGAGCTGGAGGGCGTGAGGGACCCGTCCGAGTACTTCGACTCGCAAGATCTCCCGATCCTCACCCCTCGCATCCTGCAGGAGGCGTGCGCTGCGATCGCAAACCTCAGCACGATCAAAGTGTTCCGTGGCGCGATGGTGCGCCTCGGGGTCATCGACACGCTGCTGCGCGTGTACCAGCACGGCCCGCAGCCGGAGGCGCGTTCCACCGCCGAGGCTTCGATGCTGAGGAAGATCTGCGCGGCGACGCTGCATCGGCTAGTGGTGGAGGACGAGGCTGGGATCGATGACCGAGGACTGCTCGTGCCCAGCTTGCTCTCGATTCTGTGGCTCAGTGATGAGGAGCTGCACCACGTGCGCTACGAGTGCGAGAAGGTGTCGCTCTACAGTTCGAAGACGAGCAAGCATACCACTGGACGTCGGAGCGCGCTGGTCCATAGCTTTGCGGATGGAGAGGAAGCAGACGAGCGCGAAGAGAAGCAGCAACGGACTCTGTCGCTCGCTGAGATCGCCGCGCTCAGTCGGCGAGGGAACATCATCACGATCGGGAGCGACGGACTGAAGCATATGACACCCGTGACTGCTGCGACGCACTGTGTGAAGCAAACGTACCGCGACCAGAAGTGGACGCTGTACTTACTCAAGACGACGCTGTCGTCGTCGTCGATGATCCCGAGCCTCGAGAAGAAGCAGATGAAGGTGATCGGGCAGCCGCGACTGTCCTGCCAGGACATCAACACAGCAGCACCAAGCAACGTTGGCAGGTACCTTTCAGGGTACACGCAACAACTAGGTGCGTCTGCGCTGTCGACACAGCCGTTCACAGCATCGACCAGCTCCAGCGAACCCGAGAGCGCGGCAGCTGGGGGTTCGGAGACCGCTGTGAAGCCGAAAGGTGGCTACCTGCTGCCGGTGCACATGGACAAATACATGATCCGGCATGACGAGGCGACGGGGAGCGTCGCGATGGGCCCGATCCGGTACGATCTGGGCGCCTCGGACGACGGCATTTGCGCGGCCACCGGGCTGACAGGCAAGCGCATCACGGTCGTGGACACGGAGGTGACGCCGGTGGTGCACCGCGACTCGCCCGACTGGACAGCGATCTTCCACGCGCGCAAGTTCGACCGCCACATGCGCTCGACGCGCAGGAACCACCGGCGCCACCCGAACAGCACGCCCGCGGCATCCGTGCTGTCGTGATGTAGGAAGTGTTCTCGTTCACGACACATGTCATTTTCGTCCACCAATGTAGCCATTGGAGTTTCTCATTCAAAAGTAGCCTGAATGATATCTGTTATTCCGTATTCTACTCAGATAAGTCTAATTAATTCCATGAATGTTTGCTTCTATACCCATAATGGTTATTCTAGAGGTCCTATTATTTCTAAATTACGAAGATCCTACCTCTCGACGAGAAGCACACAACACACAGATAAGCAGCAGCACCAGAGGTCAGGCTCGAGAGGATGCACCCGCAGCCGCCAGCCGCCGAGGGCGACGGCGCGTTCCCGCGCTCCAAGGCCGTGATCCTCATCGGTGGGCCGAACCAGCAGGGCAACCACTTCCGGCCGCTGAGCCTCGACCTGCCCAAGCCGCTCTTCCTCATCGCCGGGCGCGAGATGCTCTTCTTCCACGTCGAGGCGTGCGCGCGCGTGCCCGGGCTGCTCGAGATCCTCATGATCGGCTCGTACGACGAAGGGCTCTTCACGCGCTTCTTCGACGCCATGGCGCGCCGCTTCAACGTGCAGATCCGGTACCTGCGCGAGACGAAGGCGCTCGGCACGGCCGGCGGGCTGCGCTTCTTCAAGGACGAGATCCTGCAGGGCAACCCGGCGAGCCTCTTCGTGCTGCACTGCGACATCTGCTGCTCATTCCCGCTCACGGAGATGATGCACTTCCACCTGCGCCACGCGGGGACGTGCACCGTGCTCGGCAAGCGCGTGTTCCACGACGAGGCGCTCAAGTACGGCTGCCTCGTGCAGGACCCAGCCACGAAGGAGATCCTGCACTGGGCCGAGAAGCCCGAGACGTTCGTGAGCGACATCATCAACTGCGGCATCTACCTCTTTGACGTCTCGCTCTTCGAGGTGCTCATCACCGTCGGCAACGAAATCAGCCGCCAGCGTCTGCGCTCCGAGTCGCGCGCCGAGGCGAACATCGAGTACGACCTCAAGAAGCTCTTCCCGGAGTTCAACAACCTCAACAACCTGCGCCTCGAGCAAGATGTGCTGCTGCCGCTCGCCGGCCAGGGCAGCATCTTCCTGTACGAGACGGGCGACTTCTGGTGCCAGATCAAGACCCCGGGCATGGCGGTCACGTGCTCCGAGCTCTACATGCAGCGCTTCCGGTACACGAACCCGAGCGCGCTGAGCTCGACCGGCGGCAAGCTCTCGCCGCAGATCGAGGGCAACGTCGTGATCGACCCGTCGGCGCAGGTGCACCCGACCGCGAAGCTCGGACCGAACGTGAGCATCGCGGCGGGGGTCACGATCGGCCCCGGCGTGCGCGTGGCGCACTCGATCATCCTCGAGGGCGTGACGATCAAGGACCACGCGTGCGTGATGTTCGCGGTCATCGGCTGGAACTCGATCGTGGGGCAGTGGGCGCGCGTGGAGGGCCAGCCGCCGAACGCGTCGCAGATCCGCGTGCACTCGGCCGAGACTGCGCTCGTGCGCGACGTGACGATCTTCGGCGTCTCGGTCGTCGCGAACCCGGAGATCATCATCCGCAACTGCGTCGTGCTGCCGCACAAGACGCTCACGCAGAGCTACCACGACGAGATCCTTCTGTAAACAGCGCGCAGTATAAGTGGCAGCGAGGCAACTACAGTGCACAGCAGCAGGCACGCGAGCGCTCGGAAGCGGCAGCAGGTCCGCATGTGCGTATGTGTGTGCGTGTGAGGGCACGCAGAGAACGAATGACTGGACGAGAGCAAACTATCATCAAATGCACGCACACACCGTACTCCTTCCAGTCGTCACTGTCATCTGCGCCGCTCACAGCTATCCGCGATAGCCAAAGCTATCTCCGCCCAGCTGCGCGCCGTGAACACCACTTGTTCGCCTCGCGCTCTCGCTTCTTGGCTCATGCGCTTGCAGTCGACGAGGCTCGCGCGCTCTCCGCTGGTCAGCGGCGTCAATGTGACGCCGAAGCGCGTCGCGAGCCTCCCGATCGACGAGTCCGCCTCGCTCTTGAGAGAGACGCCGACGTCCGCTGCAGTCATCGCCAGCAGGTCGTTCGCGCTGTCGCCGACGAACACCAGCAGCGGCTTTGCCGTAGCGCTGCTGCTGTTCCTGGCATCACCACCATCGACTACTGCCTCGTCCGCTCGGAACCGCTCGACCCAGTCCGCCTTGTCGCTCGGCGACTGCACGCGCAGCCGGATCTCGCCTGTCGTGACGCCGTCCGCATCCACCTCCAAGTCTGCACAACACCAGCGCTGAGTTGGTGCCGCCACGCTTCCCTCACATGCTCATTCCGTCATCATTCGCGAGCAACAGCTCTCGCAGAAGCGACGCTCACCGTTGGTGACGATGTTCACTCTCGATCGACCCCGTCGGTCGCCATTCACCGCCGCCTCGAGCATCGTCGCACTCCAGTTGGACGACACCACGTGCGCGGCGTCCGCGAGCGCCAACGCGCGCAACGCATCGGGTCGTAGCGCGATCTCCGCGGCGATCGCGACGAGGTCGTGCGCCGGGAGGATGCCGCGCAGCAACCGAGCGCTCTCGACGCGTTGGATCGAACGCAGGTCCAATGCCGCATACTCGCTGAGGAACGCGCGGAGCCCCGCAGCATCGAAGCGTTGGTGTGCTTGAGTTTGAAGCGGTAGATGTGAGAGGGCGAGCGCTTGCATATCGGAGGCGTAGCGCATCACGAGTGTCTGCACCTGCGCGGCGTGCGCCTCCCGAGCAGCTTCTGTGGCGAGACGCCTGCCTGCGCACTTAAAGAGCAGCGCGATGGTGTCGCGCGCAGTGAGCGTCTCGTCGAAGTCTGCGCAGAGCACGAGGCGGCGGCGCACATGCGCGTTCATCGCGCAGGTTGTCTCCCGAGCGCCTGTCGTACCCGCCGATACCAAATCACTCTTTTGGTACCAAAGTATCAGACTCGACCCTTGTTTTCGTCACTATCAGTTCAAAGCGATGGCGAGCAAGAGCGAGACGCCGGGGCAGCTCAAGCAGCGCCACAAGCTCGAGCTGCGCGTGCGTCGCTCCCTCTGTCTCTCTAGCAGTCGCTCGTACCTAACGCATGCTACCTCTCTCTCTCTGCTATCCCCCACACGCAGACGCTGCAGAATGACGTGAAGAACCTCCAGAAGCAGGCGAAGAAGGACCGCTTGAGCAAGAAGGAGACCGACGCGCGCGTGGAGAGCCTGGAGCGCGCCGTGAAGGAGCGCCACGCGGCCGAGTTGGCGGCGCTGGAGGTCAGCTGTCTTGCGTTACGCTGTTGAGTGCGTGTGTGGGACTCACGCGTTGCTGTTGGATACGCAGGAAGAGCAGGAGGAAGGCGACGGCGAGGCGTCCGCTACAGTTCCCGCTGCTGCTGCTGTTGAGCCCGCAGCGCCTGCGAAGCCCCAGGGACCGTCGAAGGCGCAGCGGCGACGGGTGCGTCCCTGGCGCTTCTTCTTATTGCTGCTGGCTCTTGCATCGACATGCGACTTACGCGCTTGACCTACTCTGCAGGAGAAGCTCAAGAAGCAGGAGCAGGAGCGCCGCGAGCGCATCGAGGAGGAGAACAAGCACACGGTGAGCGAGCGGCAGGTGGAGGCGGACATCATCCTGCGCAAGCTCCAGCCGCTTGGGCTCGCGATCAAGGACATCCCGTCGGACGGCCACTGCATGTACCACGCCGTCGCGGACCAGATGCAGCAGCACGGACTGCCGCTCGACAGCGCCGTACGACTCGTCAAAGTCCCTCTCTCTCTCTTGATGAGATGCCGTATGCTGACACGTGTGTGCGTACGTGCAGGAGCCGGCGTTCAAGCACCTCCGCCGCCTCACTGGCAACTACATGCGTGTCCGCCCGGACGACTACCTCCCATTCCTGGCGCTCGACGAGGACTCGGGCAAGTCCACTCAAGGTACATGCGCCCACCGTGTGATCTTGCGTCGGAGGGACTCTCGCTCGGGAGTTGGCTCGCTTGGTCGTTCGTGCTTACACGTGGTTGCTTGGTGGCAGAGCTCTTCGAGGAGTACTGTGAGCGCGTGGTGAGCACGTCGGACTGGGGCGGGCAGCTGGAGCTGCGCGCGCTCGCGTGCGCGCTGCAGACGCCGATCCACGTGTTCTCGGCCGAGTCAGACGTCATCATGATGGGCCAGGAGTTCGACGCCGCGGGCGACCGCAAGCCGCTGCAGCTCACGTACCACCTGCACTACTACACGCTCGGCGAGCACTTCAACTCGGTCGCGCCGGCGTCGTCCTAGTCGCCCGCTCGCCCGCCCATCCACCGGTTCGTCCGCAGCCACGCAGCAGAGAGCAGGAGGTCGGAGGCTGCTGGCTGCGAAGCGTGTCTCGTTAAATATGCGGTGGTGCCGACAGTTGACTACAGTACTTACACGCTGCCTTGCAGCAGCTCCAGCGCGGCGCGGCAGTGGCTCGCGAGCTGTGCATCACGGTGGTGCGCGTGGCGCGCGAGCTGTGCGTCGCCCTCGCACGCGACGATGTGCTGCGGGCACACACCGCCGAACGCGGACAGCGCGCGCGCGCACTCGCGCAGCAGCTCGAGCGAGAGGCTCGTGTCGCTCGTCTTGGCGAGCAGCTCCACGACGGTCGTCGCCGCGCGCGTCACGTGCGCCAGCGTGCGCTCCGCGACGTCCTTGCTCGGGAACGACTGGATCGCCTTGGCGATGTTGGCGAGCGCCCCCACTGCGCAGCGCGCCATGTCGAAGTCGTCGGCGTCCGCTGCCAGCACCAGCGCCCCCACGAGGTCGTGCTTGGCGACCAGGTACGCGCTCAGCGGGTCTTCCGTGAGCACCGCGAGTCCCGCGCACCCCTCGCGCTGCGCGTCCGTATACTTGGACGTGAGCATGATCTTCATGGCTTCGACTCCCGACGACGGCGTCTGCACCGAGATCGTGCGCCAGATCTGCACGCTGAGGCTGTCGCGGCGCATAGCGCCGACGCGCTTCTGGCCGCCGCTCTGCGAGCACGCCGGCGCGCTCGAGTCGACGAGGTCGGCGAGCTTGTGGTAGAGGATGTTGTAGAGCCCGTCCCAGAGCAGCAGGCTACCGCTGCGGCGCTGGAGCTCCACGAGCAGCGCGCCCTGGTGCGCGTACACGCGCACGATGAACTCCACCTGGCTGTAGTGCACGTACTTGACGCACTTGAACTTGCACTTGAACGCGTGCAGCGAGTGCTCGACGTCGCAGTCGTTGAGCTGCGTCGCGAGGTCCGTGAGCACGGCGCCGGCCGACAGGTGCGGCAGGCAGTAGAAGTGGTACGGGTCCACCGGGTACGGTGGGCGGGGCAGCAGCGGCGCGACGACCGCGGCGCCCACGACGCCCGGGAAGCCGCCGCTGCCGTCCATGCTGTCGTCCGAGTCCATGGAGCCTGAGCGGAAGGCGCTTACGTCTGCGCTGAGCTGGCGCAGCGAGAAGCGCCCGGCGCTCGCGCTGCTGCTGAGGCTGCTGGTGCTAGCGCTGCTGTTGTCGCTCACGCTGCGACCACGGCGCCGGATGTGCCACTCGCCGCCGGGGTCCTGGTTGCCGCTTCCTCCTCCTCTCCGGAAGACTGGGATCGCCATGGCTGCGACGCTCGGATCGTCGGCCGCCTCCTGTTTCTCTGCTGTGTCGAGCTCCTGATCCTGCTGTTCGTGCTGCTGTGCGAGGTTGTCGGCGTCAGCGGCGGGAGGCGGCTTGTCGAGCGCGTTGAGGCTGCCGCTGCGGCCTCGCCGAAGAAGCAGCGGGCGGCTGGCGAGCGACGCTAGCGACGGCGGCGCGGGCGGCATGGCGCTGCTATGGCTGTGGTGGCTGCTGCTGCTGCTGGGGGCGAAGTGCCACTTGGCCATCGCGATGGTGGACGGTAGTGAGCGATGACAACCGGGGCGGACTGACCAACCGACCGACCCGAGCGCCTGAGCAGCTCCGCTGGGGGTGGGTGCGAGCTAGGTGGAGTGAGCAGCTTTGGCTTGATCGACGAACGAAGAGGTGTGATCGATAGTGATGAAATCGGGTATACTTGATTTCGTCACTATGCGATGCGTCATATAGGCTACTGAATGCAGGTTTAGGGCGAGCGGACATACAAAAAGCAAGTTTAAGATACAAATCGCAAGTGCCCACGGAATGGATGGCAGAAAGTGCATCTCAGAATCGAACGTTCGCGGAAAAAGGAGAGGGTCGGGCTATTTTTACAAATGTAGAGAAACTGAAACGACGGTCCTGATTGGCACGTTCATTTGTTTGAGTTAAAGTATACTTTTAAAGTTGAGACTTGGGTTCTATATAAATTTCAATAGTGATTAATTCGAATTTATGGTAATACAATAATTTTGGTTCCTAGCTTTCACTGTCGATTGTTTCAGTAGCATAATTTTTCAGCTGTAAACTACATTTAATCAATATCAATTCCACTGTGAGTACAGTACAAAATGTGACCGTGCATGTTATTGCAGACAATATCATTATTGAAGTGATCGTACATTTATTTCATCACGAGTGTGGCTTTCAAAATATGAGCTCCCCACAACCTCAGATTTCGAAAGCAAGAAGAGATCGCACGCCTAAGCACACCAACGGCAGCAGCATCATGTCTGGGAAACCGACGTCGCAATGGCTCCCTGCAGCCGAGCATGTGATGATCCTGCACCTTCAAGCGGACATCGCCGTGCACCCCGTTTTACACCAGTCCACAAGAGACTCAACACTCTGACGCGGGACATGGCGAGAACATGGCGTGTAGCGACCGATGCGGTATTGCTCTCCCCACCGGCAACCTTGCCGGTTCTCCTGCCAGAACTACCGCCAGCAGCAGCCGAAGAGGAGCAAAGTCCTCAAGCTGCGCTCTCTGCTTTACCTTCAACCACGCACACCCCGTGGTGCGACTGGGGGTTTCCTTCGCTCACGTCGCGCACCACTACTGTAACGGGGTTACACTCGCTGGTTATGAAACATAACCCAGCTCAGCGGGACTACCGTTCGCGCAATTACTTTACGGCCGTCCATAAATTGGCGCCTTCTCCTATTGGCTAGAATAGCACAAGTGTCCAATAAGATTGTCAGGACTCTCAGAGCCATTCATAATTTAGGCATCTTAGATTTAGTATAGTATACAAAATCTACAGGTACAAACTGACTGGTGGAACCGCACTAAGCATGACAAATAACACTTTGGTTTTGGAGCTAAA
>JAASFH010000600.1:0-15358 GCA_023333695.1 Globisporangium yorkense
CTACAACAGCAACTACGAACTCGACACGAACGAATGGTTGCATGTCGCAATCGCTCAAGACGGAGATACGCTGAAGGTCTACGTGAACGGTATCCTGGCGTCGCACCACCTGCTCGATCCGTTCCTGCTGATGCATGGGGATGTGAGTGCTTCCGAGTCGAAGATTGTCGAGTCGGCTCATCCATATCCGGACACCGTTGACCAGTACTGGCCGGTGCACATTCCCGGTGCGTCCAAGATCCGCGTGACGTTCGACCCGCTTTGCGACATCGACCAGTCGACGGGGTTTGTACGGTTCTACAAGAACGCGCGATGCAACGAGTATTGGGGAGACGAGAAGTACTCTGGCAAGTACCACGACCCGGAGCGGAACTTCCCAGGCGCTCAGAGTCAGCGCTATCGTGGGCGGCGAAACAGCGGCGCGGGACTCGCTGGGACAATTGCGAATTCAGTGGAAATCCCTTCGGATCGGTTTTTGGTGTACTTCCACAACGAAAGCGCTTCGAACGGCTGGGGCTTTCGCTTACTTGCGGTGCCGCAGTTCCCGGCGAGTGAAGATGGAGGTTCCAATGGTTTGTCGCTGAACCCGTACCCTCTTTACTTCGGTGAGCCGCCGTCCAGAGTTCTTGACGAGCCAGCAGCAAAGTGTTCGATCTTCCAGCCGAAAGTGTGTGCGTTCGCTGCTTCGGAGAACGATATCGCTGTCGAGCTCCAGAAGACGAGCCCAGCGATGGAGCAAGCGCCGTCTACTCATCCGAGTGACAGAGTGCTGCATATCCTGAGCTTACTCCAGATGTGCTCTGAGACACCATTCGGTCGGTCGCTGATCGGGACACCAGAGAACCTTGGTCATCTCTTGGTGCTGGCGTTCGGTGAGCGCGTACCAGTCGCGCTGCGATGTGCAAGTGTCGCTGTATTGCGAGAGCTGACGGAGTCTTTGTCTCCTGAAATCGCGGCGGCTCAAGTCAAACGCGTGTTCCCGCAGCTGAGATGCGGTCTTGTCGAGCACGTATTTTCTCAAATTGGCGAGCTCCTGAACGTTTGGAGGCTGTATGCTGACGAAGAGGCGGCGTGTCAACGTGGGTCTGATCGCAAAGATGGCGTCGCGGAGCCTGTATCCGTGGAGTTGCGGATATCTGCGCAAGAAGCAACAAGTCTTGCATCGGCGTACATATCGCTGCTGCGAGTCATGTCTGGGCACTTCGATTGGAGCGCGCTTGTGTTTCAGCTCATCTCCGAGTCACTGGCTGGCGCCAGGTTGCTCACTACCGCGACGAGTGATCCGAAGGCAGTTGAGAGAGCGATTGCGTCATGTGCACTGCTCGGTGGAACATACGACGGGATCACGATGGGTGGACGCGTCACATGCTGCGTCAATATCGACGGAAAAGAAACAGTCGAGACGGGTTACCTACTGCAGTTCCGCATTAAGAACGGTGTTCGAGTCGCTCAAGTGCTGTTCGACTGCGACAGATCGCGCCCGATCGATGTGCCGGTGACCGATATCGCCCACTTGGAGAACGAAGAGCTCGAGGAACTCCAGCTCTTCCATGAGCATATGTCGCTGTTTGTGGGCGATATCAAAGCGCTCTTTGTCGAAGTGTTGCAGCTGGACGTCAGCTCGGATTCCGGATGCAAGGTGTACAAGCCGAAAGTGACGCGAAAGGAAAACGTCGAGGTGCTGGAAAGCGAACACCCGTATTGTAGTGGCGAAGACGTGACGTACCCTCTTAGTTTCGGAGAAGCCAAGGAGATCGTGATCTACTTTGACAAGGCGTCGTGCACAGCCGGACCGAACGACTATGTGTCATTCTTGAAGCGCTCCGGGTCGGAAGGAAACGGGGGCAAATCAAGCCGTAGTCGAGAGTACTGGGGCGAGCACAAGTACTACGGCGACAACTTCCCGGGTCTTGGCAATGTTCCTCCGCTTCGGATTCCAGCGTCGAGTGTGGATGTGTATTTCCATACCGACACGTCGGCGTCGCGGGATCCAATCGAATGGGGCTTCAAGCTCACGGCACACGCGTTCGAGGACACGCTATCATTTCCACCGGAGATTCCGCCGCTGGTGACCGCAAGTGCGCTCTGCGACGTCCGAACGAGATGTGTCAAAGCGATTAGCTCGTTTTTCCAGCTCCAGAGGAACTCCGAGAGTCTTTCTGATTTCGCAGCGCTTATTCCGTCGCTGACCAAGATTGCAAACGAACCGAGCGAAGGACGTCCGACGTGCTCAACTCCAAGATCGCAGGTGTTCGAGTCGAAGCATCCGTATTCAAGCTCGGTTCTGGAGTACATGGAGGTGGTTTTCCGTGGCGCGTCGAGACTGACAGTCACGTTCGATCCTCAAAGCCGAACCGAGCTGAACTGTGACTACCTCTCGTTCTTCAAGGATCGATCTCTTACGGAACGGTGGGGCGCCAACCAGTACTCCGGAGACGACGACTCCGCGAACTGGCCTGGTGTGAACGGCAGACCGCCGCTTGTGATCCCCGGCGAGTCGTTCACACTGTTTTGGTGCACAGATGTGTCGAATGTCGACTGGGGCTGGAAGTTCACTGTGACCGCCGAGTTCAAGCCGGTTTCTCCGCTTTCGCTTTCTCTGCAGCAACTCGACAAGCGAGCGTACCAAATGTTCGAAATCATGTATGAGAAGCTGAAGCCGCAGCGAACACCGTACCCCGCCGAGTTCGACGGGTACGAAGAAGTCGCCGGGGAAGATGAGAGAGCAGCGCATCGGTGGAGAAATGATCCGCTCCATCGATTTGTTTCCACAAGCGCCGGTACTGAAGCGTGCGACATCGGTTCTCCGAGTCGACCGAGGCAGCAGTGGTTTACAGTTGTCGACAAGGCTGGTGTCACCGTTTACAAGGATCGAAAGAGCGAGGTGATCGACCGAGTGATCGCGACCGGAGAAAGGTTCCAAGCGGTCAGTCAGGGTGATGGATGGCTTGAAATCTTATCGGCCGACTTGACGCGCACAGACGCAGAACGCGGCTGGGTGCGGCAACGGACGGCAGACAATGTGCACGTCGTGTCGTTGGACGGGTTGACACGCCACGAAAACCTCCTGGTGATGGGAGTTGACGATTCCCGAATGGAGGCACACTACTCGATCCTCGAGATGAGCGAGAGTAACGAGGAGCAGGAAGCGCTGGCGAACTTCTCCTCGCAGTTCGCGCTAGAGAACTTGAAAGGACAGTGCAGCCGATTCCAGAGCTTCACGTACGACATACACCGTGCGCTCGCAACCAAATGCGCTCGAGCTGCCATCGTCGACTTGCTGTCCGGCCGACTGAGTGCTGAAACGATACAGCTGAGCGACTTTGGAGACGAGAACCAGTTCCTAGTGCTGCTATCGCACGTCTTCGCGGACGACATCTCTGACGTCAATGCTGACTCCGGCACAGCTGCGCTACTGGCAAACACTATGCGGCAGTTGGCGAGCGATCCGGTGAATGCTGAGTTCTTGGAGCGCAGTGTGAATCGGTGTTTCCTCCTGCTGCGTCAAGGCGCGAAGCTGCTGCCTGCTGAGCGCGGCGCTCTTCGGGTCATTGAAAGTGAGCACCCGTACAGTGGCAACACGGACCAGCACTGGCAAGTATCGATCCCTGGAGCGAACAAGATCGTTGTCACTTGTGATTCCAGATCCAAGTGCGAGAATATCAACGCATGGCTGCGCTTCTACAAGGATGGATCGAATCGCTTGGAGACGCACGGCGAATCCGAGTACGGTGGGCAGGGCGACAATGAGAACTGGCCAGGATGCAACGGGCGACCGCCGCTGGTTATTCCAGCCGATTCTTTCGAGGCACACTTCCACTCGGAGTCGAGCCAGTCGGACTGGGGCTTCAAGCTGTATGCTATCGGGATATACGACGACGTCGGTCTCCCCAGAGCTGCTTCAGACGCACAAAGCGTTGACGCAAAATCTGCGATGCAAGTCGTCAAAGTGTGCTGTTGGCTCTTGGAGGTGCTTTCAGCGGAGTTGCCAAGACGAGATCTCACGTTGGCAAAGACGCTTTACTCTTCTCACGCGTTGGAGACTCTGCTCTTCAGCCTCGAGGCATTCCCCCAGCTTCTCAAGTCGAGTCTGGTGATGGTCGTGGCCAACTTGGCTCAGAATCCGGCTTGCTTTCACAGTCTCCCGCACGACGTGGTGGAGCGCGTTCGCGATTTCGTCAACGTGAAGATGAGCGTGCGATACAAGGTCGAGGAAGCGAGCGAGTTGAAGTCCCATTTCCTGCAGACGCTTGTCCAGTGCGCCATTTCGCTTGATCTGGCGATTGAGAGCGGCAGGTTCTCTCGGTCGCTGAGCTCTCCGATCGAAGCTGGCGCTCCTCAGCAGCTGACACTGCTGGAGGTGAGAAGCTCAACTGGCTCTTGTGTGTGGGCCGCAGATGCGTACCGCTCGAGTGCGCTGCACCAGTATCAGCTTCTCTTGGAGAACGTGACACTGCCGTTCAGCGCTGTCATTTGGGCGAGGGTTCAGCATTCGGAGAGAGCCTACAAGTTCGTCGAGTGGAGTGACGACGGCGATGTGAGCATTCACGACACGAAGAAGAATGACCGCGTCAAGTTTGCCCAGCTTTCGAGCTGCATCCGGTCTGGTGACACGATCAGCTTCCAGCTCGATTTCGAGCACCAGCGCCTTGTGCTCCGAAAGAACGGCTTGGTTGTTGGCGTGATCAGCGCCTGCGAGAAACCCGGCGCCATTGCAAACTGGACAGCTCTATCGATGAGCAGCTTTGCGGACAAATCGTTGGGGATCGGCGCCATCTCTGCAGGTAGCCAGGACAACATTCTCGGCTGGTCGGTGTCGGCTTCTCCGCTGGCGCTGCTGCCGGCAAGTGTCGCTCCGACGTGGTACAGCAAGCTGGTGGATTCAGTCGCCACAGCACTCGCGTTCCGTGACCATGGCGCTCCGAGTGTGGCTATCCGAGAAAGTGCTCATCCTATGAGAGGCGAAGATCGATCGAGCGTCGCGTCTGACGAGATCAAGTTTCCAGGTGCGATTGCGCTCGAACTCAAGTTCGATCGGCGGACAAAGCTTCAGCCGAACGACGAAGTGGAAGTGAGTTGGCACGGTGTGCACGCAGATGCTGAGGAGAAGCAGAGCGTCAGCTTTGTGGGGCTAAGTGGGGAGGAGGTTTGCCTGAAGACGCCACTGCTGTTCCTCTCCGACGGACACAAGCGACGCAATGACTTAGCTCGAGTGGGAGACCTCGTGGTCCGATCGCGCGACTGGGAATACGGCGACGAAGATGGCGGGATTGGAAGCGTTGGAATTGTTCAAGAGATCGTCTCTTGGTCTGGGCAGACTGGCACTGGAGTGAGTGTGCGATGGCGAGCAACTGGGCAGCAGAATGTCTACCGATGTGGCTTTGAAGGGCGCTTTGATGTGCGCCTGCTGTCTCGTGCGACCCACCGCGACCACCCGTTGCTTATCCGTGGCGAAGCTCTCTCGTACTCGTTCCGAGCTGTCGATGATTTGAGTTCCGTCGGTGCTTCGCGTTCCACTACCGAAGACGAGCCGCATGCCTTCAGCACGAGCGCTCGATCCGACGGAGTTGCGAACGCGGGTCGCGAGGCGAGCGTCGCGGACACTGTGAGCGTGTCGAATGTCGAGTTGGCCTTTGAGCCGTCAGAAGCAGCGCCACGAGTTGAACTCGCGAAACAAGCAAGTACGTGGGGCTACCGTTTCTACGTGATCCCGCACTACTCGGAAGAAACGATCGGCCACGAGCGCTTCCAAGAACCAGTCGCTCGCTTTGGCGAAGCCGGACTTCACACACAACTTCGGCACGACAGGCATCTCGTCAAGTATGTGAACCACGTCGCTCAAGCCAAGCACATGAGCGTGTCGATGCTGCTGCGCGCATTGTGGAGCGACATCGCGCCGCGCGCCGAAGAGTTGATGCGCTGGCCCGTACTCCTGGAGATCGCGACGGGAGTTGCTTCGGATCCGGAGAGCGCACACAAGCAACCCGATCCTGCGAGCGTCAACGAGGTCTCTCAAGAGAGCCTTGCAAAGCGGTTCAAGATGCTGCAAGACTTCAACGTTGCAATCCATCGCTTGATGCCGTATGTGAGCTTCGGCACTCCGACTCCGAGAGGCTCTGCCAGCTCAGACCCGAGTCGGTTGTTCTCCGAGCTGGTGTCCGCTCAGCGCGACAGCGTGTTCAACCTGGTGAAGCGAGTGGTGTGGGACGATGCTCTGGAGCGCA
This sequence comes from Globisporangium yorkense, assembly GCA_023333695.1. Classification (NCBI taxonomy): domain Eukaryota; phylum Oomycota; class Peronosporomycetes; order Pythiales; family Pythiaceae; genus Globisporangium; species Globisporangium yorkense. The sequence continues at coordinate 6,225 of JAASFH010000600.1, forward strand.
CTACGCAGACCAGTGTGGCGCTGGAGCTGACGCTGAATCGGCCGAAAGCGATGCGACACCGCAGCTCCGGGAAAGTCGACTCGGACGCCCGGTACACGCTGTTCTCACAGGCGTTCCGACAACTCAACTCTCTTGGCGGTGGGCACTACAGGCGCGCCGACAACTTCTACCATGTGGTCTTCCTAGGCGAGAATGCGCAGGATGCCGGAGGGCCATACCGAGAGACCCTGGCTCAGTACTGCGAGGAATTGCACAGTTCGCAGCTGCCGCTGCTGCTGCCGACGTCCAACTCGCAGCACAACGTTGGCGTGGGCAGAGAGAAGTGGGTGGTGAACCCTGGAGCAAGCAACGTGACGATGCTGCACATGTACGAGTTCCTCGGCAAGCTCATGGGCGTGGTATTGCGCAGCAAGCAGTATCTGCCACTGAACATCGCGTCGCTGATCTGGAAGAAACTGGTCGGCGAAGAGGTCCGCATCGACGATCTCGCTGCCGTCGACTCGATGGTCGTGAACTCGATGCACAAGATGCGCACGATTGACAAGTTCGGAGTGACCGAGGAGATGTTCGAGGACATTGTGCTCGAGGTGTTCACGACGCTGTCGTCGGACAACCGCGTGGTTCCTCTCAAACCAGACGGGCAGAGCATCGCCGTCACGTTTGCCAACCGCTGCGAGTATGCAGACCTGGTGGAGCGGTACCGGTTCCAGGAGTTCGACTTGCAGATCGCAGCACTCTTCCGCGGCATCTCGACGGTGGTGCCGGCAAAGATCCTGTCCTGTTTCACGGGACTGGAGCTCGAGCTGATGGTGTGCGGCAGCCCGGAGGTGGACGTGGGGTTGCTGGAGCGATGCACCGAGTACTCCAGCTGCAGCGCGAGCGATGAACACATCGTGTGGTTCTGGCAAGTGCTCCGGGAGTTTTCGCAAGACGAGCGCAGTGCGTTTCTGCGCTTTGTGTGGGGGCGGTCTCGCCTGCCAGCAAACGAGAAGGAGTTCCCGCAGCTCTTCAAGCTGCAGTCGTTCAGCAAGGCGCAACCGGGGCAGTCGGTCGACGGGTATCTTCCGATCGCGCACACGTGCTTCTTCTCCGTCGAGATGCCGGCATACTCGAGCGAGCAGGTGCTGCGCGACAAGTTGCTGTATGCGATCTACAACTGCCAGGAGATCGACGGAGACGGTGACAGCGTTGCCGCGAACCAGTTGGGTTGGGAGGAGTGAGTAGGAGTAGGAAGAGCGGAGGGCTCGAATGGCGACTGAATATGTTGCTACTCGCTTTACTCGTCGCCAACGTTGACTGTGCCAGGACCGTACGAGCTTCCAGCGTCAGCACTGCTTGAGGTGTTGCTAGGTGAGCTGGTGCCGTTCGTGGCCGCACTAGAAGACGAAGCATTCACATCCCTCGATGACGATCCGTTAGTAGTAGCAGGAACAGGAGAAGGCGTTGCTGGAGACGCGGTGGCAGCGGCAGCCTTCTGAGCGTTGATCGCCTTCAGGATGTTCAGGCGTCCGTAGCCGAAGGCGTTGTTCGGGAACGGTGACGCTGCACTCAGCGCACCGCACGTCGGCTGGTTCGTGATCGAGAGCGAGCTCGTGTCCGCTGTTCTGGTGAGCAGTTCCTTGACTTGGCTAGTCGTGAGTCCCGGCGCAGCTTCGAGCAAGAGAGCGATGGCTCCCGCGGCGTGCGGGGCAGCGAAGCTCGTCCCCGAGTACACGGAGATGCTGCTGTCCGAGTCGACTCCCGGGGCGACGACGTACTCGCCAGGGGCAGTCAGGTCGGGGCGGATCTCTCCCTTCAGTCCTGGACCACGGCCGCTGAAGCCCGAGAGCAAATCATCGTAGTCGGTCGCGCCGACCGTGATGGCGACAGTCGAGTCAGCGGGCGAGTTGACGGTTCCGCACCCAGGTCCGTTGTTCCCGTTCGAGAACACGGGGATGATCCCGGCGCTGATCCACACGTTGATCGCTTTCTCGAACACGTCAACGCCGCGCTCGGCGTTCCAGCTGTTGTTGATGATGTGCGGCTTCTTGGAGCAGTCGGCCTTGGTCTTGTCGCCACCGAGGAACGGACACGTCATGAACTGCGCGCACTCGAGCAGATTGCTTTCGCGGCACTGCTGGTTCTCGTTGCATGCGCGGCAGGACATCCACTGCGCCTTCGGCGCGACGCCGAAGCCCAGACCGCCGGCGATGAGCCCCATCGCAGCGGTGCCATGGTCACCAGGGTCGTTTGGCGTCGTCGACTTGGAGATCGGGTCGTACCAGCCGTAGTCGCCGACGAAGTTGTTGCGAAGTGCTTCGTGGGTCACGCGGACGCCGCTGTCGATGCTAGCGACGCGAATGTTACGACCCAAGTAGCCGAGCTTCCAGGTATCGAGCGCCTGGATGCGCTCAAGCCCCCACTCACCGATGAAGTCGTTTTCGTCCATCGCGACCGCCGTGGACTCGCGGATCGAGAGCTTCGCGATCACCTCTTCTCTGATTGAGCCGAGTGACGGGATCTCCTTGAGCTTCTTGATGAGTTCGGGCGTGGCGTCACGGACGTAGACCTCGTTCGTGATCCAAAGGCTCTTGGCTGCGCCGGAGTTGGGCGTACTGGTGTTGGCCGCATCCTCCTTGATCACCGCGAGCACCTCCTGCTGCTTCTCGTGCGAGTACTGCACGAGGCGGTCGACGAGCGCCTGCACGTGCTGTCCGTCGGTGTCGCTCTCGCCCGCGACTTGGTCGTCGCTGTGGTCGGTGCAGGATTTCTTCGAGCTCTTGGGCTTCTTGAGCGTTGTTGGGGCCGGGCTGGGCGCGGAGACAGCTTCGCGGTTCTCGCCGCTGGTGGTGCCGTTGGAGCTCGAGGGAGTGAGGAGGTCGTCCGGCCGCGGCTCCTTGAGCGTCAGCACGATGCTCACGCGACCAAGCTCCTGCAGCGTGCGGTGCACCGAGTCGTGCACGTGCACCGCCGCGGTCGTCGGCTCAGGGGTGACGAACGCGCCGAGGGCCGCAGCCGCGGCGAAGAGAGCGGGGGACACGCGCATTGCAAGTGCGTGTGAGCTGGCGAGTTGGCGAGTGACCTCCGGGATCAGAGAGGAACAAGGTGAGTGATGTGCAAAAGGAGTCAGATAAAGTGACACATGCCTGTCAAGAGCGTGGCACGATTTGAAAAAAAATACAGTTCACGGTCACATGCTCTCTGACGCTCCAGGCTTCACGCTCCAGCCAAGAGTTTGGGCGGCGTTCACATATGTGCAGCAACCTGGTTCCATGCCCGCGTTGCTCGTATGCTATGGACACATTCTTGCGCAGACTCCCAAGACCGACCGAGGGGATCCACAAGAAAAGATACTTCGTCTTTCACAACACTCACAACACACGAACACAGCACTGATAGTATCTACCTGCTCTCCTCCTGCTGCTGCGAGTCCCCCTGAGCTCGCGCGAGCTCGCGCAGCTGCTGTTCAAGAGCAGCGACGCGGTCGCCGAGCTTCTGGACTAGTAGCGCCTCCTGGTACCTGGCGCTCAGCGCGACGGCGAGAGCGTTCATCGTGCCCTGCGGAAGCCGCCACGTCGAGATTCGTTGCGCGTTCTCCGGGAAGAAGCTCGCCGAGTCCACCGAAGGCTCTTGCAGCAGTGGCTGCGCGCACCAGCGCAGGAACACGCTCTCCCACACTACCACGCGCTTCAGTAGCCCTGCCACAGGAGGATTGAGCGTCTTGTTCCCCGCGAAAGTTGGCTCGGTGAGCTGCGAGCGGAAGCCGTTGAGCCACGTCCACACAGAGACCGTGCGGCTCTCCAGCTCTGCCTCCATGCGCAGCTTCTTACAGTCGAGAAGGAAGGTGCCGAAGCGGCATGAGTGCAGTGCCTCGATCAGCATCAGCAGCAAGCCCTCGTTGAACCTGGCAATCACAAGACATACTGTTAGAACTGGCGCGCACATACTTACAAGCAAGTGCGCAGCCATCGTACTCGAAGTAACTTGGATAGAGCCGCAGTAGTTGCCAGACGCAGTCGAGAAACTGGACGAAGATCGGCGACTCCTGCGTGTCCGCCTTCTCTCCGTGAGAGAGACGTAGCTGGAACGGATGTCCGAACGACAGCCACTCCTTCTCGATCAGAACCTGGAAGCCCTCCCACGTGCGGTAGTACGGGTCGAGAATGAGCTGCGAGAGCGCCGATAGCTGGCTCGTGCGGTCCCAACCGTGACTACAGTGCAGCAGCGCCGACTCGCCCTGGCGGAGTAACTCGACGATGTGGAGCGCCGCCTTGAGCAGCTGGCGCACGTACACGAGCCACTTGGTGTCCTCCACGTTGCCCAGCCACTGGAGGTTGTCACAGCTTGCCGAGAGGCTGAGCGCTCGGAACTTCTTCATGCTGAGCACGGAGGAATGCGTCACGCGCTGATATTCAGACATGGGATCGGAGCTGGTAGGAGCGACGCGGACGCACCTGTCGCGCATCGAGTGAATGTTGGGGATGTTCATGAACGAGATGGAGCAGTTCTTGTAGTTGACAGTGCTCTCAACGCCGTAGCCCTTCGCCCGGTTCGCCTATCAGAGACAACGCGTGTATCATCAGCTCGTGTACACGAGAGTCCTCTCACACACATCCTCGCAACCCACCATCGCGTTCGTCATCGGCCGGCAGTCGATGATGTGCAGGAAATCGCGCAGTAAGCTCGACGACGCGATCGCCGCCACCAAACTCTCGTCTGCAGGCGACGTCGCCTTGGACATGCCCACCTGAAACAGAGAACGTCTCAGCATACTTGTTCGACCAAGGAATCGTCCTTGTACATCGGTTCCTTCTCCCAGCCTGACAGACGCACCTTCGGCTGACTCGAACGCGTGAGCGTGGCTCCGTTCGCCTTGTTGAGCCAGCAGAGGACCGGGATGCGGCCGATGGAGCGGAAGCCGATCGCGTCCTGGAGCACAGCGTCCGAGATCGAGGACGGCACGACCACGAGCTCTGGGTACGTCTCGATCTCTCGGAAGCCCTCGTTGAAGCAGCTGACGCGCCACTTGCCATTCTCGAACACGCCCTGGCGCTCCCACTCGGCAGTGTCGCTGTACACGTCCCAGTCGTGGTTGTACGGGATCAGCTTCTGCTCGCTCTCGACGTCGCTCGAGAGTCTGTGGTAGAACGCGAACAGGTAGTCGATCTTGTCCGGGAAGACGTACGTCATGAGCACCTCATAGATCTGTCTCCACAGAACAACAACAACGACAATGAGCTCCGAGCTCAATGGTCACCACTACACATACCACATCGAACGTACCCGCGAGATCTCGCCGACGTCGAAGCGGAACGCCAGCTGGCGTAGGTCCTTGGTGAGCAGCTCGACGACCGAGCCCTTCTTCTTCACGGCGGCGATGCACCCGAGCGGCACGGAGAAGAAGCTCGCGAGCTCCGCGTCCGCGCGCCGCAGCAGATGCGCGCGCACGCGCTCGTGCTCCCGCGCGTCCGGCGCGAACGAGAAGCGAAACGTCGTCATGCGCACGCGGCCGAGCGCCACAGCGGCCGCCGACGCGTCCTTGCGCGGCGCCTGCGCATCCAAGAACTCGCACGTGATGGCGGAGAGAACGTCCTTCTCGCCGATGAGCAGGTCGCGCGGCTCCGCAACGTCCGGCTCCGCTGCCATTCCTGTCGAAGTGGGAGGATTCGAGGATGAAGGTATCTGCGGTGAAGTATACTCAAATCAAGATAAAGGTGTGCAAGATCATTTTTAGTCGGGTCAGATCAACAACATCCGCAAGACATGCCTCGAAGCTCTCGAGCCTCGCTGCTCACACTTCCGTCCCAGACTTGCTCCGCTCGCTGAAGTGAAAACTATCGACACGATGGAAGCGACTGGAGAGTGCAGCTCTCCGCTCGAAGACAGTGGTCGCTACGAGGACGACGAGTTCGAGGAGCAGGAGAAACTCGACAGTTCGGGGAAGCACAACTTTGTCGGCCAAGTGCATCCGCTGCTCTCTGCTCCTGTCGGTGCATCGAAGCCAGTGGCCACTGCATCGGCACCAGAGCCGGCAAAGGTACTTCATGGTGCTGGTGCTGAAGACGACTACGGTGAGGACTACGATGACTTTGAAGAATTACAGTCGTCGGTCGGCGATCTGAAGGTGGTGGAAGAAGCAAGCGAATCAGGACGAACGTCGATGCAGGTGACAACCTCTTCAGTTTTCGTATCGGACGCCCACCCAGACTCTCCAGTCGATACCACTAGCGACAACGGTATCGACGACCATTCTCACGAAGTTCGCTTGCCAGCGCTAGCAGCCAGAGATGAAGTGGAACTTGTGCGCATGCACACTCACAGAGGCGAGGAGACTGCGCTGCCACTGCCACCACCACCTCCAGCACCAGTACAAGACTCGCTGCTGATCTCTGAGCAACGCGCGATGGTCGCTGCAAAGCGGGTCGTCGAGTACCGGGAGAACCGGCGCCAGATCGCTGCTCAAGAGACAGCAGAGGCAGCCGTGACGAAGAAGAATCGCGAGCAGTTCCGAGCCTCGAACAAGAAGATCTACGAGCAAATGGGTGTCAGCAACCGCTCCTACGAACAGCGGTACGCAGATCTGCAGGAAGAGAAGAAGCTCCTGGCACAGCATGAGAAAGCGTGTAGAGCGCTCGAGAAGAATCAGCGGTGGTACAACCGCAAAGTGGCTGCAGCAGTCCAAGCAGGGAAGCAGAAGCGTCAGACTCCGGCCCACGCCGCCCACCTTCAGGCCAGGTACACTGACGCGTCCAAGATGCGCCAGCGCGCCGCTGCCGAGCAAGCCCAGGTTATCAAAGCGCGGCAAGCAGATCTGCGCAAGCAAGCGCTTGCGATCGCGAGCAAGTGCACGCGGACAGAGTACACTCGTGGCTCACACGTGCTCTCGAGAACGATCGGCAACAGCTCGTCGCTGATGCAGCGATCACCGAATCCTCTCTTAAGCGAGCCACCAGCGCTGCCACCATCTCATCTCGAGCAGGAAGCTGCATGAGACATCGAACAGGAAGGATACTGAGGAGAGCTGAAAGACTTTGCTTTGCTGTGTAGGAGAGAGCATGTTGACTGTGCTCTTGTGTCGGACTCAGTCCTGCGACGGCTTGGGTGACGGCGTCTTCTTCTTAAACGACTCGAGCGCGCGCATGTTCGCCGGTCCTCCCCAGAGCGACTTGAACACGCCGTGCTCGAACGCAGCCAAGTCGTCGAGGCTCACGTCGTCAGCGTTCGTGATGACTCGCTTCTGGCCGTGTAGGACCTCTGGTGCGATCAAAGAGATCTGTCAGCACACTACAAGAGCAGCACCAGCAGCAGCATCAGCAGCACCGCAGACACAGGTGCGACTTGCACGCACCCGGTTCAACTTGGTCGAACGCAGCCACGAAGTCGAGGATCTTGTGCTCCGACGCCTCGCGCTGCTTGTCGAACACGAGATCCGCGAGTCCGAGCGCCACGGCGTCCCCGGCGCTGGTCTTCGTCGCCGTGCAGAGCAGCCGTAGCGCGTGCTGGCGGCCGACGAGCTTGTAGAGGCGCGCGCCGCCCCCCCAACCGGGCGACACGCCCATGCGCGCCTGCACGAACTGCACGATCGCGCTCGCCTCGACGATCCGGTAGTCACAGGAAGTCGCGAGCTCCGCGCCGCCGCCGTACGCGCCACCCTCGACCACTGCAAAGCTCACGAGCGGCAGGCGGCGGAAGCGCGTGAGCGTGTCCACCATGAGCGCACTCATGGCGGTGCCGGCGTCGTTGGACGCGAGCTGCTTCTGCGCCACGCGCAGATCGGCGCCAGCACAGAACCAGCCGCCCGTACCGGCAAGTACCACAGCATTGAGTGCGCCGTGCACGCGCGGGTCCTCGAGGCGCGCGACGGCGTCCGCGAGTTCCGCCATCATCTTGCCGCTCAGCGCGTTGCGCGCCGATGGGTTGTGGATCTGCAGTACGGCCGTGCGGCGCAGCGTCAGCAGGCCGAGCACCGCGGCCAGCGAGGCGTCGTCGTCGTCACCACCATCAGCGTCGCCGGGCAGCAGCAGCCTCACACAGTCGTCGCCGCGCCCCATGGGCCGCAGCGTCTCGCGGCTGCGTGCGACCAGCGCCGGCGGGTCATCTGCGAGCTTCGGTACGAATGTGAAGAGCGCGTCCATGGCGTCGAAGTCGGGCGGTGGCAGTTGCGCCTGCGAGCTCAGGCGGCGGTGGATCGGAGAGTGGCGGCGGCGGGCGAGCGCGAGCGCAGTACGTCGCATCCGAGGTGTTGGTTGCGTTTCACCACGTAATGTGAGGTTGAGGAGGTTTTCAGTCGTTCGAATGATGGACTGGATATTCTATCTGAATCATACAAAAAGAAGTGATCTGTTGGATTTGAGATTCTAGCATGTCGAACGGATGTCCTATGACCCGATCATCATCGATGAGACCTCCGATCGACACCATCGCCAGGAGAGACCAAGGGGAGGTGACGTCAGAGAACACGGTATATCGTCTTCGTTTAACGTCGCCAATCGCTCTACCGCTTCGCATCGAGCGTCTGCAGGAACGTCTGGCGGATGAGGTCATCGCCGTTCTTGCCGCTGATGACCATGGGCACGACCTCTGCGAGACGCGTCTCCACCTCCACTTTCTTCTGCTGGTAGTCAAAGCTGCGCTTCTCGACGAGGAACGCGGCCGAGTTCGCCTCCGCGTCAGCGCTCGAGAGGATCTTCGCAGCTTCGTGCTCGGCAGCTTTGACTGCCGCGTCACTCTTGATCTTTGCCACGCTTACGTATCGGTCGTAGTCCTTCTGCAGGTTCGAGAGCTCGACCATCGGCAGCGCCTTGCGACGCACACTCTCAGCTGTCGCCGTTGCAACAGCGTCATCTTTGAGTCCCTCCGCCTCCCGGACATGGTTCTCGCTCATTGCGAACTGCTGCGCGATCGTGACCTGCGACTTGGCTTCGGCGATCGTCCGCATCTCGTCCCGATGGATCACAGTTCGAGCTTTCACTGCCAGCAGGTCTTGGATCGCGCGGTCGTTCTCCTTCTGCACGGCCGTGAGCTTCTGCGTCTCCTCATTCAGCAGGATGCGCAGACGGTTCTCGTGGTTCTTCTCCTGCTCCTCCATGCGCGTCTTGAACGCCGTCGTCTCCTCGAGCGTCGCCGAGAGCGCGGGCGGCAGGTCGACGTTCGTC
>JAASFH010000601.1:0-15342 GCA_023333695.1 Globisporangium yorkense
GCAGCAGGCTGTGGAGATAGATTGTGTGGGTGTGGTGAAGGTTCTCCTGCCGCACTCGAGTCTAACTCAACTTGTCGAGGCGAGGGATCACGCAGTGAAGCGGGGCAGAGCAGACATTGTCGATCTTCTCACTCGCGTGATTGAGGGGCGGCAAAGGCGGGGGAGTGTCGAGCATGGTGGAGGGGGAGACTCATGAAGTGACGACAAACGGCGTGAAGATGATAGGCGATGCCAAGAGAGCTTGTGAGTGAATGAGCAAGATCGGTCTGAACAAGCAGATTGTGATACTCACTTTGTTCCCACGATCTCGCTGTCTGATCTGAGCGACGAGGTTGAAGTACCAATTGACATCCACCAAGTGATGGAGAGTTTGCTCCTGTAGCTGTGTTGCTGGCAAATCTGTGACGCTGCCTCAGCGTTCTTCTCGCTCTCCAGCCCGCTCATGGAGCTCGCGGTCGAGGGTCCGCACGATCCGAAGCTGCTTCCTCCGCATTGCGCACGCTCTCGCCTGCTTCAGCTCTGCGTCGGTTGCAAATGGAGCCACGACTTCCACAACCCAGTCCACGCCATCTCCTGCAGCTGATATCAGGAAGCCCGCTGACCCTCGCTCTTCTTGTCTTTGGCAAAGGTACTTGACGACCTGGGTATACAGCTTCCGGGTCTTTGCAGTTGGGGCTTGATACTTCTGGCTACTCGAGAGCACATCAAGAAGAGCCTCTGTCGCGGCAGATCCAATGTCGCACTCGTGGCGGTGCTCGCAGAGAAACCGGACGACTTCTAAGTGCAAGTGCATGGCTGCCAGTCGATGCGCGGCCTCGGTGCAGCCCTCGATGCGGTTGCCATGCAAGAACTTGACGACTTCGAGATGCCCGTGCGCTGCCGCGCCGTCCATCGCGTTGGACGTGCAGCCTTCTGAGCGGCTCTCGTGCAGGAACTTGACGACGTCCAAGTGACCACCAGTTGCTGCCCGATCCATCGCATCCCAGGTACAGCCGCCCACAATGTGCTTGTGCAGATACTCCACGACACCGAGGTTGCCTCCTTCTGCAGCTTCGTCGATCACGCATGTAGAGTTCACACCGATGGCGTTCTCGACGAAGTATGTCACCACATCGAGACGACCAGCCCGTGCTGCAGCGTTGATCGCGCGCATACAGGTCTCTTCGGTCTGACCCACCGTGACGAGCTTCACTGTCTCGAGAGCTCCGCTCTCTGCTGCATCCACGACACCTTGGGGACTGCAGCGAATTTCGGTGTGCTTGTACATGTACACCATGACGCTGGGACTGAGATGTGCTGCAAGGCAGTCCATCGCGTACGGCGACACTACGCAGCCGTGCGCTAGGAGCCACTGAACGCCTTCGACGTTGTCATCGCGCGCAAACGCGACCATGTCGTATGACTGGAGCACTCGCTTGTCTTCTGGGAGGCGCTGGTAGAGCCACTCGAGCAAGCGGCGGTCACCTCCAGCATAGTGCAGCGTATACGGAAGCAAGTTGGATCCCCAATGCCAGGTCGGATCGCGTGTCATCAGCTCTGCGATGCAGTCGAGCATCTCGATACTCTTGAGTCGAATAGCTGTGCGCATAGCGTCTGCGAAGTTGAGCATCGGGTCGCGACGGTAGTACTCCGATCGAGTCCGGAGGTCGAACAGGAGCTTCAAAGTCTTTGCGTCGCCTGTGAGGATCGCAAGTCGAGAGAATGCGCCGTCGAGTTGCTCACGCGCCTGGTGGAGGTGCTTGTCACTGGCCGCGCCGACCATCTCCTTCACCGCGTGCGGGTATCCGGTCTGGAACGCCGTGATACAGCCAAGAAGCGAGTCGTCACCAAACACGACACTGGTGGTATTGCTTCCAGTCTTGGTCATCGTTGTTGCTGCCGATCGATGTCCCAGCGGAGCTCCTCGTGCCCAGGTCGGCGTCAATTCAAAAGTGCTTGGAGAGCTCTTGCCTGTCCGCTGAGCTCGTTGAGCACCTCGAAGATCTAGGATCCAGGATCGAGGCAAGCGTACTTCACCCACGAACGTTGTCCCAGGTCAACGACAATCACTCACATTTGCATGCTGCACTTTCTCGGACCATACTCACATCAAGTCAACTCACGTCGCAGACCGCGATCCTTCTTCCTTCCTCACCGACAGCAACATGGGCAACGCGCTCAGCGGAGGCGCCGCCGACGCCGCGCGCTTCGTGTGCGCGGAGAACGACTACCAGCTGGTGATCGAGGCGTCGAAGGAGCTGGAGCACCTGCTGGCCACGCACTTCGGCGCCGAGGGCCGCGGTCTGCACGAGCGCATCTCCGGCGCCGCCCCAGAGCTGCCGCCACCAACGGTGCGCACGCTGCGCTTCATTGCAAGCGTGCGCAACTCGCTCGTGCACGACCGCAACGTCACGCGGCTGGCGGACCGCGCACTCTTCGTGCGTCGCCTCGAGAGCGCGCTCGAGGAGCTGCACGTGCTCATCGCGAAGAAGCAGCTGGACGCTGCGCGGCGTCGCGGTGGGGGAGACGCTGCCTCCAGATCTGGAGACGCGTGCAGCATCATGTGAACACGGGTAGCTGTTGCGAGTACGCATGGCACGGCATCAACATTGTATGCATGTGTGAGGGTGTATACGAGTCTGTATGGTGGCGCTACGATCATTACTGCTTGTGCTGCGCCAGGTGCAGCTGCAGCTGGGCGAGGTGGCGCGCGCAGTCCGAAGTCGACGTGAGCGGAGCACACATCATGTACACGACATTGCCCAGCGCGCGCGCGTACACGCCGTCGCGGCGCAGCGCACGGATCAGCTGCTGCGCCTCGCCCGACGCGTATCCGGCGTTCGCCGTCTCGAGCTCCACCGCGAGCACCGTCCCGATCGCGAACGCGCGCGCCACCTGAGGCAGCGCCGAGAGCTGCTTCACGACTGCCGCGTCCCAGTACGTGCGCGTCAGAGAGTTCGCACCGGCCGATGACTCGGTGTCCTTCGTGAACACCGAGTACATGTCCAGAGACGTAAGAGCTGCCGCACAACCGATCGGGTGCGCCGTGAACGAGTGGCCGTGCAGCAGCGCCTCGCCCTTGCCGTCCGCGTAGAACGTGTCAAACACCTCCTCGCTCGCGAGCGTGACAGCGAGAGGCACAACACCACCCGTGAGCAACTTTGCGTAGCACGCAACGTCCGGGTGTACACCGAGCAGGTCGCGGCCGGACTGCACGCCGAGACGCCACCACCCGGAGAACACCTCGTCGAAGATCACCGGGATCTTGCGCACGCGGCACTCGTCGACCACGGTCCGCTGGAACAGCGGGTCGACGAGCACCATGCCGCCGGCGCCGATCAAAACGGGCTCGATCAGCAGCGCACCGACGAGCACATCAACGCCGCTCTGACCGTCGCGCTGCTCCGCGGCGTTGATCACGCTGGCGACGTACTTGCGGTACAGCTCCTTCACGTCCCCACTGCGGCGCGAGAGGTCGAACGCCTCGTCCATCGACGCGAAGCGCTCGCCGGTAGACTCGCCGCCGCCGAGCTCAGCGTCCAGAGAGATGACAACCTCTCCGTCTCGGATCGCCAGCGACGGCGTCTTGAGGAAGACTCCTTCCGGTCGGTACCACGGGTGCTGCTTCTCGTTGTACACGCTCGGCTCGGCGATGTTCATCACGCCGAGCGTGTCGCCGTGGTAGCAGTTCGCCTGCGCGAGCACCACGAGCTTCTGGCGCTGCTGCTGCGCGCCATTTGCGGAGAGCGCGCTGTACTCGAGGCCACGGTCGGTCACGAACTTGCGGAACGCCATCTTGAGCCCGACCTCGACCGCCGTCGAGCCGTCGTCGGAGAAGTACACGCGCGACGCCCACTGCTTGCCCACGGTCTCGAGCAGCTTCTCACTCAGCTGCAGCGCTGGCTCGTGCGCATTCTCCGGGAACATCACGTGGCCGTAGCGCGCAGCCGTGTACGCGAGCGCCGTCGCCATCTTAGAGTTGCCGTGGCCGATGCCCTGCGTCCACCAGCTCGCACACGCGTCGAACATCGGCGCGAGCGTCTTGGTGTCGCGGTTGAGCACGCTGAAGTCGTCGCCATGCGCCGAGTCGATGATCGAGAGCGAGCCGTACGCCTTGTGCTGCGTGAACGGCCACCAGAACACCTGCTCCGAGCGCTCGTGCACGTGCTCGAAGCGAGCCAGGCGGTTCGCGTGGAAGCTCTGCAGCGCTCCGTTGACCTGCTTGAAGACGCCGTCCTGCTCGGCGAACCACTGGTCCAGCGGCTCGGGCTGCGGCGGCACCGGCTGCATCGTGAAGATCGGGATCCCCAGCTCACTCATGCGCGGCTCCAGCGCCTGCGCGTTGTCCAGCTGCTCCTGCTCAATGAGGCACAGCGCCGCGACGTCGTAGCCTCGCAGCAGCAGGCTCTCGAGCGCAGACATGGTCGACGAGATGCCGCCGAGCTTGCCGTCTCCGACCAGCACCACTGGAAGCCGCAGTCCTCGATACACATCCGCCTGGAAGCGCATCGAGGCCGACGGACTGCACACGCCGCCCGCGGTCTCCACGAGCACGAGCGAGTACGGGTCTGCGTCCGAGTTGATCTGCTGCAGCTTAGTCGTGAGCAGCTCGACAAGCGCCTCGTCCGTGATCGTGTGGCCCTCGAGCGTCGCCGCGAGGTGCGGTGACACGGGCGTCTTCCACGAGAAGAGCGTCGAACACTCCAGCTCAGCATTGCTGCTAGCAGTGCTCTTGAGCGCATGCTGCTTGACGAACGCCGCGTCGCCCTGGAAGCCGCCAGGCTCGCCGTCCTCGTCGGTGCCGGTCTGCAGCGGTTTGATGTATCCGACGCGTCCTGCTGCGCCGTGCACTGCGCCGCGCACGATGCCCGCGGACACGAGCGTCTTGCCGATGTCCGTGTTGCTGCCGAAGACCTGAAAGACGGGCGTGCGCAGGCCGAGCGGCAACACGCGCTGCGTGCGGAGCTCCTCCTGCTGTGTGCACAGCGCCTGTGGGGAGCCAGCAGCTTCGCGAAGTCCGACGTGGAAGTGGCGCATGGCCGGCTGCAGGCTGCTGCGTCTGGCGCTGCTGAGAGCGGAGGAGGAGGAGGAGGTGCGCAGCAGCGCATGTGGGCGGCGCGAGAGCATCAGCAGTAGCAGTAGCAGCAGTCGGGAGGTCGTGTGGGGACGGTCGGTCGAGGATCGAGGAATGGAGCTGGTTGTGTTTGCACGTCAACTCTTGTCGAAAATACTCGGATATACTCAGATATCTGAGGAGTCCAATTTAGCAAGGGCATCAAATGCTGCAGGCTAGATAACTTGGAATCAATATGCTACGAAGTCTGAGTGGTTGTAGGATTCGAAATAACAGGTTCTGATGCGCTTTGTTTGACACGCAAGTCGCACATGTCGCAGACAAAGTGCACTCAACTCCGTCAACCAACACGGAATGACGCCTGCGCTGCCCTGTTCGAGCTTGCTATGACGCCGCCATGCTGGACGCCATCCATCACATCAGCCTCCTCTATCAATCGGTGCAAACTAGCGGCCAATGGGGTTCCTGGAGAGATTGACTGGTTAGCCAGGTGTATCGACAGCGCTGCTCTCTCTTGCTGACATCTCTTCGTCGATGCAGTGCTTGGACACCCTCTCAGCCCGACAGCGGGAGCTTGGCGAACCCCTGACGCGAGTGCTTGCGGAGACACTTGGTGCCGCAATATATGAACTCGAACTTGGTAAAGTACTCGCCCACCACCGGCTCGAAGTCGCGACTGCAGATGCTGCAGCGCAGGAACTCCTTCGGCGCCGCGGCAGCTGCAGGAGCAGTGTACCAGCTCAGCAGCTCCAACGGGTTCTCGCGCACGAGCTGGCGGAACTGCTGCTCCGAGACCCCGAGGTGCTGCAGGCGCTGCTGGAAGTGCGAGAACAGATACGCGTACCCGCCGCCGCCGTACCGGAGGCACTGCACGCGCTGCTGGAGATTCGTGGACAGCAGCAGTTGTCGGATGTTCGCGTCCTGGTCGCGGATCAGCCGGGCGATGCAGCGCGCGATGCTGCTGTCCCTCGGTGGCTCGCGAGTCGTAGAGCTCAGCACTGCGTCTCGATCGGGGATACCAGCAAGGCATGGGTTGATCACCACGACATCACTCACAGACAGCAGTCCGATCATCGTGAACAGCAGGCGCACCCCAAGCTTCAGCAGACTCTGGAGGAAGCTGAAGTGCCCACCAGAGACCGCGTCCTCTTCGCACCACTGGTCCGCGTGGCATACCACGATCTTGGAGCTGTCCGCGCCGTGGCTGAACAGCGCTCGCAGCCAGTTGTGGATCAGCTGCTGGTGTTGGGACTCGCGCACCTGCCTGTCGTTCTCGTCGCCGATGCCATCGGTCGAGAACGAGAGGTACACTGGCGCGCTAGTGCGTTGTTGAGCCTGTGAGTGACACGCCGGGGTGCGCCGCAGACACGTCAGCCTCAAGCACTGCCCTCACACACAAACGACGAGTTAAAGTTCACAGTACCAGTGCGAGCGCGCGCGCCACGACGCCATCGTCCGCGCTCAGCTCGTCGCTCGCAGCGTGGATCTGCTGGTAGATCGCACCGGGAGCGCAGCTCGCAGCCGCAGTGTCTGCGGCGCCAAAGCCGAACACCAGCTCTGTCTCCAGCGCCTTCGCGAGGCGCTCGCTCCTGTCACTCGCGCTCAGCCCCAGCGGGAACGTCGTCTGCAAGTCGCAGGTCGCCACGCTCACGATGAACACGCCGAGCTGCCGCGCCAACTTCACGCGTTTGGCCGCGAACTCGTCGCGCCCTTCGAGCGGCACGGTCACGTCCACGACGAGCGGTCTGTCGGTCGTCGAGTGCGCGCCGAGAGCCTCGAGCTCCCGCAGCGCCTCGTCCTCCTTCTCGAGCGCGAGGTTCTGGCCGTTGAGCGCTGCCGGCGCCACGCGGAACTCGCGCAAGTCCTCGACGCGGATGCCCGCATCGCCACCGCTGTCTCGCACGTCGACGATGCGGTGCAGCACGTGTTCGTGCGGCAGCACCAGCGCGACCGCGTCCGGCGCGACGTCGCCCGTAACGCTGCGGATCATGACAGTGTATGTACCACTGTAGCGTTATGTGAGACTCTGGCGACTGAAGCATGGGGCCGTGATGGAGAGGGAACAAGAGGACACGGTGGACACTACAACGTGCATTGCTCTACTGCACTATGCGCACGACGACGCGTTCAAAACTGTCTTCTTGGTCGCCGCCGCTGCTGCTGCTGCTGCTGACGCCGACGGCGACCTTGGGTCCGCGAACGACGCTGAAGACCGGTGCGGACTCTGCTTGGACGGCGGGTCGTCACTCGCACTGCTCTGTGCTGGTGGGTGGTACTCCATGAGCCCGTGGTGGCCGCGCTCCATGAGTCCGCGGTGGCCGTGGCTGACCATCCCGTTGTGCGAGTGCCGAACTAGCCGAGACTGAACGCCACCGAGCCGCGCCTCATCGCTTGCTGTGCTCTGCGCGGGAGGTTGCGTCTCGACGTGGCCGTGGTGCGAGTGGCGCGCTTGCCGCGAGCTGTGCGTCGGCGGCCGCGCAGGTGACGCCATGCTGTGCCGCATCGCCTGTGCCGCCTGCTTGAGCTCCTTGAGCTTCTCCTGCCGCTTCACCTCGAGGAACTTCTTGTGCTCGCGCCGGAACTCGACGATGAAGTTCGCGATGTGGCTGAAGAGAACGTCGAGCTCTTCGCCGGTCTCTTCCTCCTCAAAGTACTCGAGGAAGTGCGCTTTGCTCTCTTCCATCTGCTGCAGGAGATCGTCGAGCGCTTCCAGATCGTGCTCCACCTCGGTCGCAAAGTGCTTGAGGATCGACGTCGCGAGCTCGGCGTCCGCATCGCCGGTCGGGATGTCAACCTGCGCCTCGTGCTGGAGCGCC
This sequence comes from Globisporangium yorkense, assembly GCA_023333695.1. NCBI lineage: Eukaryota > Oomycota > Peronosporomycetes > Pythiales > Pythiaceae > Globisporangium > Globisporangium yorkense. The sequence goes on from JAASFH010000601.1 coordinate 7,870, forward strand.
TTGAGTCCGTCGTCAAGCGACTTCTTCTCCGCGAGCACGACGTTCATCGACACCTTGCTGCACTTGGAGATCAGGTTGATCTGGTCGTAGAACCGAGCGAGATGTGGGACATCGCGCTGGATATGATCACAAGGTCCACAGATCAGTCAGGCGCACTTGCTAGAGAGACTCAGCAACAACACCACACAGACGCACCTCGATCGACTGCACGACGTACTGCAAAAACGTGATGCCGCCGACAAACGCCTTCGTCTGTGACAGCTTGACGAGCGAGCTGAGGGAGAAGCCGCCGACGGACCCCGCGCTCTTGTCCGCCTCCGTACCGAAGTTGAGCAGATTGCCGATCTGAAGGATGTACATGAAGAGCTGGCGCAGCGCTTGGCTCTCGCACGCTTGGTGCGCGCCGCGGATCACGAGGTTGATCGACTCGCTGTACACGAACGCGGAGCGATGTTAGCTTGTGGGTTGATGTGGTTGTTGCCAGCTATCATGCAGAACGTACCGGAGTTCGTGCAGTCGACCGGGGAACTCCTGCTTGAACACCAAACTCTCGAGCTTCTCCTTGAACCGCGGGATGGTCCTCGTCTCTACCAGGAACTTCTCCGTCTGTGATCGAGCAGCATCACATGTCAGATCCCTTCGTCCAGTCCAAAGCACACAACACTGAGTACAGCCGCATAAGACGTACCGTTCCGAGGAGATTCATGTCGCCGTGGAAGTTGTTGATCGCCTCCTGCTCCGTCTTGTCTGGCCACATGTCCATGAGCGACTGCAGCTGCGCAGTCGAGAGCACAGTCGGGTTCATCGCGAGGATCTCGCGCTTGAGCTCCGGGAAGCCCATCTTGACACGCGCGAGCGTGATCGCGATGTTCTGCGACTTCTTCATGTCGATCAGCACGATGAGTTGCTGTTTCTTCTTGGCCGCGTCGTCGCCCCCCGGGCTGTCAGACGCTTTCTTCGCGGGCTTCTTCTTCGGTGTGTCCGAGATCGTTTTCACGAACAGCTTCTCCAGCATCTCCTTGCTCTCGAGGGAGATCCGGATCTCGTCCATCGCGTCGTCCTCCATCTGGAAGTTCCACAGGCTGTCGCGGCTGCTGCTTCGCTGGTGCGTCGGGACGCGCTTCACCTCCCAGTGGATCTTCTTGCGGATCGAGTTCGAGCGCTTGAAGGGCTGCGACGCAGGCGTCGCGGGCGACGACGCTGCTGACGAGGCCGCTGAAGCAACGGGACGCGGACCGTCCAGCTCCTTCGGGTCGATCCCGGCCATCATCATCTTGTGCTCCACTGCTCCGCGTGGCAGCCCGACGCGCAGCATCGCAAAGTACTTGTCGTATTTGGCGCGGTGCGCCGCGATCTCTTCCTCGGTTGGCGCCGCAGGCTGCTGCTGCTGCTGCTTCGTCTGCTTCGTCGGCGGGCCATCGAGCCACGCAGGGTTCACTCCCTCCATCTGCATCTTGTGCTCGACGACCGGACGCGGCAGCCCTACCTTCAGCATCTGTGTGTACTTGCCGATCTTCGCTTTGTACTCGGCCAGCTGCTCCTGGAACACCCGCTCCGCCTCGCTGTCGCCGCCGTCGCCGGACTGCTGCTCCGACAGCGGCTTGTTCGGGTCCAGGTCGAGGATCGCCGGGTCCGCGCCGTCGCGCTGCATTCGGTGCTTCACGACAGGCGCCGGGTGCCCGATCTTGAGCATCTTGAAGTACTTGCCATACTTCGGGTCGTCCTTCAGCAGCACCACGTTCGCTGGCGCTGGCGCTGCTGCGCTTGCTTCCTCCCTCTGCGGCTCCTGCGGGTTGCTCGCAGACTCCTCGCCCTTCGTGGCAAAGCGCCGCTTGAGCATCGCTGCGAGAGGGTTCGACGACGACGACTTACTGTCCGGCGATCCCTCTCCCTTCGACTGCGAAGACGGCGCCGCGCGCTTCGCGAGCATGTCGGCGATCGGGTTGCTCTTCGGCTTGTCCGCCTCGCTCTTCGTACTGCCGCCTCCTCCGCGCTTCGCCAGCATCTCCGCGAGCATGTTCCCTCGCGCGTCGCCGCCACCTCCGCTGCTGCTGCTTTCTTTCGCTGGCGTCGGTTGTCCGCGCTTCGCGAGCATCTCCCCGAGCATGTTGCTTCGCGGGTCTCCTCCAGCACTCGGCTTCGTCGGTACCGCCTTCGCAGGCTGGTTGCTGTCGCCGCCGCCGCGCTTCGCGAGCATCTCGGCGAGCATGTTGCCGCGCGCGTCGCCAGACGGTGTAGACGGGACCTGCTTCTTCGCTGGCTGCGTCTGCTCAGGTTGCTCGCCGCCGCCGCGCTTCGCGAGCATCTCGGCCAGCATGTTGCCTCTGCTGTCGCCCAGCGCTGGTCGCCTGTGGTTGTCGTCCTGGTTCGAAGACTCCTTCTTGGGTGTCGCCATCATCGGCGGAGTCTTCGCCGCGAGCATGTCGGAGAGAGCGCTGTGCGCCTTCGCGCTGTTGTTCTGCTCTGTTGGCGCCGGCACGTCGTCCTTGATGCTGAAGTCCTGCGCCGGGTGCTCGGCCGCGAAGCGCTCGAGCGGACTCGCGTTCTTGGCCACGAGCTCGCGAATGTTGATGAGCTTGTTCTCCGCCTGCGCAAAGTTCTCGGGCTTCTTGATGTGCAGGAAGAAGTCCTGCATCTTCTCGGCGTCGTTCCAGCGCTGCGGCGTCGGCGTCGGCGGGGCGGGCGGCGACCCGGACGAGCTCGACGACGCTGACGACGAGCTCGACGTCGATGCCGCGCTCTCGCTGTCGGTCGTCACCTGCCGCTTCATGTTCGGGATCACCGGGATACCGGGAGGCGCCGCTGTTGTTGTTGTTGTTGCTGGTGTTGCTGCTGTCGCCATCGGCGCGCTCGGGAAGGTGCGCGGCATCTGCAGCGTCATGGGCAGCCCGAGGTTCGCGCGCATGGGCAGTCGCTGCGTGGCGCCGATGCCCGCGGGACTCGCGCCGATGCCCGCGAAGCCCGCGCCGAAGCCCGTGGTGCCGGTGAAGCCCGGGGGCAGGCTGCGCGCGGGCGTCCCGATGGTCGCTCCTGTTGTTCCTGTGGTTGTTGTAGCTGTTGCTCCTGTGGCTGTAGCTGCTGGGCCGCCATGCTCGCCGCCTTTCGACGTGATGAGCTGCGAGATGAAGGACGGCGCCATGGTCGGCGCGAAGGGTGAAGTGGCCAGCGGCAGCGGCGGCGGTGACGGCGGCGGTGGCTCGGTAGCCTTCCGGAGCTCGCTCGTGTCGCTTGCGTCCTGGACTTCCTCTCGGCGAGTGGCAGGCGCGAGATTCGCGCTATTTGTATAGATAATTGTATATGGTAGAGGGAATGGCGCGGGAATTGCGCGTTTTTCGCACGCGTACTGGCTGTTTGTGGGCACAGCTTGTGATGCTACTGTGGTGGGCACATGACGCTGGGCTGTCTGCTCAACCTGCTGACGGCTGCTGCTGTCTGTGAGCAGGTGACCAGCCACGTGACGTTCGATCTCTCTTTCTCAGAGACTCTCGGTCGCTTAAAGCACCGAAGTAGAGAGCGAGAGTTTGCTCGGCGCGATGACGAGCTGGAGGCTTCGGAGGCTCGTTTGACACCACGCGCGAGACATTGGGACACGGTGTTGACACTTGACGAACGGACGCACGCACGGACGCAGCTCAACTCACTCGGAGACGTAGAACGGGTCGAGCTCCAGCACCACGGGTCGGTCCGGCGCCCCCTCTAATGCCAGCGCCGGCTCTGCCCTGCCAACACACACGAGCACGACACGACGCTGTCAGTTCGTTCGCCCAACTCACGCACGCTCGGACGGCGCGGAAGCAGCAGATCACGACGCGACATTACCATTCGTCCAGGAGGCCGTCGCTGTTGACTGTCGGCAGCACTTTGAGCGGCCGGTGGATCCCGTAACAGAACGCGCGATGGCTGCAGCAAGAGACGGCATCTCGACCGGTGGTAAGAGCGCCACACACACACACACTCGGCCGCCAAGGCTCGCATGGAACATCGCACACACACACACCTCCGGTACGAGTTCTGGTGCTGCACGCTGGCGGACGACGTGCGGCAGCGGAACTTGCAGTACCGGAACACGGTGAGCGCGCTCGCGTCGCCGTACACGGGGTGCGCCGCGTCGGCGTGGGTGAGGAACTCGCGGCGGAGGTTCTCCTGTGCGACGGATGAGCAAGGCATTCGTCGCAGTCAGCTTGCCGTCCTGTCGTCAGTATGTTGTCGCCAGTAGCAGCAAGCAACACGCACGTTAAGCGGGTGCATGCAGCACGAGACGCAGTGCTCGAAGACCTCGCAGCAGTGCGGCGGGTTCGCGTCGCACTTGTCGCACGTGAACTGCTGGATGCGCGGCAGCGTCGTGTCCGACTCGTTGCAGCAGCCGCGCTTGCTCTTGTCCTGCTGCGCGCGGCTGCACACGTAGCCTGCCGCAGTGAGGAGAGCGCACAACCAATCAGTTGCTCGCCGTTCGTCATCTCTTACACACACTCGGACGTATCCCAAGAGCCAATGCCACACCGAGTGAGTCCGTGACGAACGCGACGCCCTGCACCGTGTTTTCGCAGCTGAGCGACGTGTCGTCGGTCTGAAGCCCGTCGCTGCCTGCGCGCAGGAACGCGCGCCGCTTGGTCTCGAGCGGCACGGGCGACGGCGCCGATGCCTCGTGCCGGTCCACGATGATGTGTGGCCGGATGCGCGCCTCGCTCAGCCCGCGACCGCTGCTGTCGTCACCACCGCATTCCCACACAGTCGCGTCAGCATCTTCGTCCTTACTCAAGGACATCGTCAGCAGCAGCAGCAGTGGTACGCACGCAACGTCCGTGCCACCGCCACCAGAGCCGAACTGCATGCGGAAGAGCTGCAGCGGCGCCGCCAGCGCCAGCAGTAGAAGCAGCGCCAGCGCCAGCCGCCTTGCGCGACTGCGGCCGCGAGCCGCGCGCACCAGCAGCCGATCCCCGAGCGCCACGTAGCGCGGCGCCGTGCGCTCCACGCAGCGCAGCGCGCGCCGCCCGAGCTCCAGCAGCAGCTGTGCGAGGAACGCGAGCGCGCGTAGGAAGAGCTGGCGGCGGCTCTGGCTCTCGCGCCGCGACGATGACGATGACGATGGGGACGCCGATGACGTCTCGGAGGTCGGCCGCCGCCGCTCGAGCGCCGCGAGCTCCTCGTCGCTCTCGGCGGCGGCGGCAGCCTCGCGCCGCCCCTTGCGCTCCTGCAGGCTGCTGCTGCTGCTCATGTTGAGCAGCATGGTGTGAATGTGATAGTGAAGTAATCGAGTCACAGAAGGAGATGGTAGTGACGAAATGAAGGGAATACGGTACGACTTGAAGCTGCCGATTTCGTGATGACGCCTCCAAACCGATCTCGATGTCGACGACGACGACGCTCTCGTATGCATCTCGACGGCTGCTTCGATCCCTGGATGCTTGGGTGCTTGACCCTGCACTGCGAAGACGCCGAAGTCCACGCAAGAAGGAAGGCGGCGCGCTCGCTGTGCAAGTTCCTCGTCGTCCCAGTCCAGACTGAGAGCTGGCAGCCTTCAGATCGGAACTCGCGCTCCGATCGTGCATCGAGTGCTGCTTGCACTCAGCTCGGCTCGCACATGCACAAGCAAACACGAGGCCATGCTCATCTCAAGAAGGAGGAAGGTATATGGATGGATGTGGCTTACTCGCTGTCTCGTTGAAGCGGCGACTGCTGCTGCTGCTGCTGCTGGCGACTCGACTCGCATCAGGCGTAGTGCGTGATGAGATACAAGATGACGCCGCAGCCGATCATGAGCACAGGCGTGTCCATGGTGTGCGGCGCTGTGGCCTCCGCGTACGCCATCGTCGGCGGCAGGATGAGCATCGCGAGCAGCACCTGGTGGAAGTTGGCAAAGTCCGCGTACTGGAGCGCCGGGAAGATCATGCCCGAGAGAAACACGCACGCGCTGCCCTCCCAGCTGCGCGTGTACTTGTTCTTGGAGAAGCACGAGCGGGTCTTGTACTTGTGCTTGCCCCAGGCGATGCCCACGGGCTCCGCCAAGCCGTCACCGATGCCCGTGATGAACACGATGATGAACGTCAGCGCGCCCTGCTCCGCGAAAAGCCACTTGAAGAAGAGGATAATGAGCATGCCCGGTGCGATGTTGCCCGCGATGATCCACGTGAGCGTGTGCGGGCGGTCCTCCGGGCGGTCGAGCGAGTTGAACTGCAGCATGAAGAACTTGGAGCGCTCGCGGATCGGCTTGATGAGCACGAGGAAGCCGAGCATGCTGAAGAAGTCGCCCCACGCGAGCGGCAGCGGGCCGCTCTCCTTCGACTTGATCACCAGCGGCACCATGTACGCCGCAAAGTGCTGCAGCTTGCGCGTGTAGTTCACCTTGAAGCGCGACGACCTGTTCGTGATGATGTAGCCCTTCTCGTCGACATCACAGAAGTAGCGGCACACGATGCCGCCGAGCAGCGACACGAACATCATCACGCCGAGCTTTGGCGTCTGCATGAGCCAGAAGTGGCCCGACGTCAGCAGCTGCGGCTCGTAGATGTACGTGAGCACGACGAGCGTCACGAAGAAGAGCGCCATGCCCACGAAGAACACAAAGTCGAACGTGTGCAGCCAGCTCGCGCCGTAGTCGCCCGCGACGTCGCCCTCCTCCACGAGCGAACTCTTGGGGCGGTCGATCTGGCTCATCGACGCGGCGTCGCCCGTGGCCGGGATCGCGCCGTACGACGACGGCTTGCTGTACTTGGGCAATCCCGCCGACCCGGGCACCTTCCAGATCACGCGCAGCAGCACGTAGATGAGCACGAGCGCCACGAGCGGCAGCAGCACGATCACGAGCGCCTGCGTGGTCGTGATCTCGTGCTCCCAGTTCTTGGGCACCGCGAGCGCCGCCAGGCGCAGCGCGCTCGCGCGGAGGTCGATCGGCGCGCTCGCGAGCATTGAGGCTGGCAGGCAGTCGGGCGGGCGGGCGGGCGCGGGAGCTCCTGTGTGTGCTGTGTGCGTGCGTGCGCCGTCGAGCTCGAGAAGCGGAATGAGCGAACGAGCGCGACTCTTCGGAGCGGGTTTCGCTCTTGTGAGTGGCTACTGCTACATGAGCAAGTGGCTACTGCTACACAACATTTTTGATGGGTTCGTGCTAAAAAATGTACATCGCACAGATGTCTAGATTCCGCACAGGTCCCTCTTCTGAAACGCGTTTCAGAATGATAGCGCTTCACTATGGAAATTCTAAATTTCCGCACAGAGAGGGCCCTGTGCGGAATCTAGCCATCTGAAAGTCCAACTGAAATTTAATATGACTCAAATACGGAAAAAGCCACACAGTTCTGAGAAATTACCAGGATGCACACAAGTCTGTGCAAAATCTAGAATTTTAGTAAACTACAAAACTAGCCACATCGGAAGGCTTTTTCCGTAATTTTAGTAAGTGTTCAAAAACCACATGGAGCTTCTCGATTTGTACAAAGTTCCTATTGTAGTTATTAATTGTTTTTAATATCGTCTGAA